>JAKTYG010000086.1:0-44279 GCA_030564725.1 Chernovozyma sophiae-reginae
ATAGGTGTTGGATGCAGTACACTTACCTCAGTAGGTTTAGGGTCCTCAGATTGAAACAAAAAGAGCTTGAAATTGGTATAAGAGTGAATCCAGTTGTCTAACGGATGTAGTGAATATAGCCCAGGACTTCTAAATCATGGTTTAGCTCCATAACTAGTTGATATCCTGTAGTGCAAAATGCACTATATACAGGATATGGATTATTTGAGATTTGCGTCCTGCTGAGCTACCATTGCCGCTCCGCTAGGGCCAATTCATGGAGACTCCTGCGGAGGGTTGTTCCCTACGGGAATCACCACCTCCTTTGAGTTCATCGTTCGAGCGAAGCGAGCAAGGCTCAACGCAGTTGCTCTCCGCAAGCAGCGGCCAGCGGAGCGTCGAGATTCCCCAAGTATCAGCACCGTGGCGGAGTGAAAGAAGGGGTGACCACTAGCGCTCCGCTAGGGCCATTTCATGGAGACTCCTGCGGAGAGCTGTTCCCTACGGGAATCCGAAACCCCAGGGCGTTCATCGTTCGAGCGAAGCGAGCCAGGCTCAACGCAGTTGCTCTCCGCGAGCAGCGGCCAGCGGAGCGTCAAGACTCCCCGAAATTGAGGCAAACCTGAGGTTCCCGCTCGCCCCTCTAGAGCTCCAGAAGGCTCATACAAAGAAAGACTTTACTCATGGTATACCAACCAAGCTTCATCTCTGATGCTTACGTCACATTCATTTTTAAATAATTACAGATTCTATATAAAGTCAGGGAAGCACAGATTTACCAATCAAGACATCGAATCAACATTAAATGTCCATGTTCCAGTGGGAGGGTCGTACAGTTTGAACTCCAACTCAGGAATATTCTTAAGTTTGTTGATATGACGAATCACAACTTCACTCTTTGGATCCAAAACTGGAAGTTTATCCTTCTTATTCACAGGGTAACAACCTTCCAAAGTGATCTGAGCTGGTAAATTCAACCCTTCTCCCTTTTGAGGTTTGAGTGAATCGTCAGGGTACACCAAACACGTTTTGGAAGAAAATGTAATTAAGTTACCAGTGATATCTTCTAAATTAACAAAACTGGATAAGTCAACTGGTTGTAAAAAGGTAATCTTTCCATAGTGTTTACGTCCAACAGTGAACTTTTCAATTGATCTTAAGTCAGAAATCGATTTCTGTTTCAATTCTTCAATTGAAGGAGATGTCCAGTAACCATCGCCGTCGTAACGAATTGGTGATTCTGATTCTGAAAGTTCATTAGAGCCAATTGATTTCAACTCTTCTTTGCCATTTTCGTTAATCAAAGAAGTCACGTTTGAAAGATCAACGTTTTCCTTATCAGACTCCTTAACTGATTTATCAAGTTGGAATGAAACTCTTTTGGAAGAAGTGTTGGAAGACTCACTAGCACCAATAAACTTATTCTCTTGTTTCTTACTTCTATCCAACAACAACTTCTTAAACTCTGGTTTAGGAGAAAATATATCTGACGAGGCAATAGCGGCATCAGTGGCTTCATTGAAAACCTCAGATTGTTCATTCCCAATCAAAGTTCTTGAACTAGCAACTGGAGTTTCTGTGAAAGTAAATGTCTTCCTAGAAAGTGCACTGGGTTTAAATAATGGAGCAATTCTATAAACTGACGATAAAGTGATTGGCTTTTTGTTCTTTTCAGAATTACCCAAAGGAGTAGCTGATGGAACCGTTGCGTTTGCTGGTGGAGCTCCAGTTATGCTTGAAAACAAAGGATTGTTTCCATATGGGTTCTGGGAATTGATATTCGCTAAAGGATTTTGTTGATTTTGTTGCTGTTGTTGAAGGTTACTATTATTTGATATCCCTCCTCCAAATAGTCCGCCAGTTGTGCCACTGCTGAAATTATTACCAGTACTGGAATTGTTAGCATTATTTCCAAATAATCCACCTGAAGATCCAGTTCCAATGGTTGAGCTCTTATTACCAAACAATCCCCCAGAAGTATTCCCAGACCCAAATGAATTAGTATTAGCATTAGAATTTCCTCCAAATAACCCACCTCCAGCGTTATTTAAAGTATTGTTATTTGAAATATTTGGTGCACCAAACAATCCTCCAGACAAAGTAGAACCGGTGGCATTATTATTATTAGTAGTAGTAGTATTGTTATTGTTATTGAGACCTCCAAATAAACCACCTGAAATGTTCCCAGAAGGCTTACTACCAAATAAACCACCAGCAGCAGTATTTGATTGAGGTTGTCCAAAAGTACTATTGCCAACTCCGAGAGTGTTGTTAGTTTGAGGAGCTCCAAAAAGTCCTCCAGTTGGCTTAGGTCCGCCAAAGAGTCCTCCATTATTTTGCTGAGCATTATTCTGATTGCTACCAAATGGTCCCGTACTGTTCTGTTGATTATTCTGGGTATTACCAAATACTCCGCCTGAAGTAGGCTGCTTATTTGCCCCAAATAATCCACCAGATGCATTATTATTGGCAGAATTCTGTCCAAATAAATTGGTACTAGTGGCATTATTTTGTCCACCACCAAACAAACCTCCAGAACTGGTATTGTTATTTTGTTGAGCTCCAAACAAACCTCCAGTACTTGGCTTGTTTGCTGAAAAGAGTCCACCTGTATTTGAATTATTGCTGCCAATTACACCACCTCCAGCACCAAAAGCAGAATTGTTAGCACCAAACGCAGAAGTGGTTTGGTTATTGGAACCAAAGGGACTATTCCCGGTATTTGAACCAAATGCACTTCCAGCGTTATTGGTGTTATTGGCTCCAAATACAGAAGCGTTGTTATTATTAGTGGATGCACCGAAAGGAGATGTATTTGTATTTGATCCAAATGGTGAACTGTTATTATTAGCACCAAAAGCAGAGTTAGCATTGCTGGAACCAAATAATCCTCCTGCACCAGTTGCTGCATTATTCGTAGAACCAAATGCTGAAGTGCCAGTTGCACCAAATCCTGATTTCGCTGCTCCAAACGCATTGCTAGTTCCCCCAAAAGCACTATTTGTGGTATTAGATCCAAATGCTCCAGTATTATTTGCATTTGAATTGGTTCCAAAAGCTGAATTTGAGCTTCCAAATGCAGAATTGGTGTTGCTGGATCCAAAAGCAGAGGTAGCATTGTTGGCAGCACCAAAAGGTGAGTTCCCACTAGGTGCTCCAAAGGCAGAAGTTTGATTATTATTTGTATTAGCTCCAAATGGAGATGTTGAACTACCAAAAGCATTGTTTGTATTACCTCCAAATCCAAAAGTTCCCGAAGGAGCAGGA
The DNA here is from genome assembly GCA_030564725.1 of Chernovozyma sophiae-reginae. NCBI lineage: Eukaryota > Fungi > Ascomycota > Pichiomycetes > Serinales > Debaryomycetaceae > Chernovozyma > Chernovozyma sophiae-reginae. The sequence goes on from JAKTYG010000086.1 coordinate 3,247, forward strand.
GCACCAAAAGCTCCCGTTGATGCAATTGAGGCGGTAGGATTCTTTCTATTTTGTTGATAGTCTTGTAATCTCAACTCTTCAAAAGAATAATTCTTATATTCAGGCATTGACGAGATGTTTTGAAAGTAATTTGTTGCGCCAGTAGCATCCTTTTCAGAATAAGGTGTAAAAGGTTTAATGGCGGTTCCTCCTCCAACTGCTAGTCCGGTATTACCAGGTTGTCCAAAGGCCGAATTACCACCATATGGAGAAGTTGAAGTTATAGTATTATTGTTGGTTGGAGTGCCAAAGACACCACCTCCTCCACCACCAAATGGTTGTTTATTAGCCGTAGATCCGCCAAATAATGCCCCTCCAGTCGAATTTGTTGCCCCTGTATTACCAAATACCGAACCTGAAGTACCGGAATTTGTTGGATTACCAAATGCAGACGTTCCAGAAGATCCAAATACTCCACCGTTAGCTTGACCAGTTGAAGACAAACCACCAAAGGCTGAAGTGTTGGTGGCAGTTGATCCAAATGCACTTCCAGCATTATTGTTATTTCCAAACACTCCACCAGCTCCCGAATTCCCTCCAAAAATCCCCCCGCTAGAAGCATTGGTACCAAACGGAGAAGTGTTTGAACCAGTAGCGTTGTTGTTGCTGTTAGAATTTGCGAACGGAGAGGTTGAAGTGGCGCCGCCTGAAGCGTTACCAAATCCACCGAATCCAGACGAAGTACTTCTTCCAAACATTGATACTATGCTATATAACTACGTGCAACACCACGCTTGATATAAAACTCAATGGATCAATATAATCTATAATGCTAAACTAAGAAACAAAGTGATGAACAGAATTGTGAGTTTTGGTAAAATTGTTTTTTTTGGTCTCTAAAGTAGAAAGAGTGTATGCAGGAGAAATGGAAGATTCAAGTTTTTGGGTTGAAGTCATGAGAGTTGAGTTGGGGAGGGAGAGAAAGGGATCAGGGATTGGCTTATGGCAGGATAACTTAATGGTTAAGAAATGGATAATAGTTACAATTGAATATGAGAGAACAGAAGGGATTATTTTGATCTGTTTTTTTTGAGTTTCTTGGACTTTTGTTTTACTTCTGGCTGTGAGCTACGGAGTCTAACTGTGAAGTTTCTGAGGCTTTCTCAAATTTTTCAAAGCTTCGTTAGCTTTTCGGTGGTGAACATTTTCGCACCCAAAATGTTCGCCGATGGATTCGTTCGGTGCAATGTCTGAGTGAGACATTCGATGAAAGGATATAGAGCGAGCATTTTGGTGTGGTTCATCTGGTTCGTGCGGTTCCTCTGGCTCTTCGTCGCTTCTTCATCTCTTCTTCCTTCCCCTCGAGAGCCTCCTTATCAACTTCTCAACTCCTCTCAACTCCTCCCAATTCATCCAATTCATCCTCCTCATTCTTCCTTCTTCACTTCTTTCTTCCCCCTCTTGGTCAACATGGAGCTAATATCATTCCCCCTGCTTCTCTTTTTCGTCTCCTTAGTCGCTTTCTTAGTCTTGGTTTCAAATTTAGCAAGCTGTTCGGCTCTCTCCTTCGCTCCTTCACCAGATAACTCTTTCAGTTTCTCTATGAATTCATCCTCAGTACCATCCTTCCCATGAAGCCATTCCAATAGCTTTATTTCTCTTCCATACAAGCTCGTATCGTCATCAGACGGGGTCTCTAAAACGATGGGAATATTCTTAAATTTTTCAAAATTGGACACCAATCTAAACGTTTCTAATCCCAAGAACCCTAGACCAAGTTTCTGATGTAAATCTCTATTTGCTGATAACGGAGCCTTTGAATCGTTTAAATGAATAGCACTTAAATATTCCCAACCAATTATGTTTTCAAAATCTTTCCAGAATTTGTTGAAACTTGCTTCATCACTAATTTCATAACCTGCTGCAAATGTATGACAGGTATCTATACAGACCCCTATTCTAGTCTTATTCTCTATCATATCGATAACATCTCTAAGATCTTGAATATTAGAACCAATTAAGTTACCATGACCAGCCATATTTTCAATTACAATCTTGACAAATGTTGTTGCCTTGATAGCTTTGTTGATGTTTTTCGCTAATCTTTCAATCGATTCTTTACGATCTCCATCTAAACTTGAACCAGGATGGAAATTATACAATCCAATGTTTAGTTTTTCACATCTCTTTAAATCATCTATGAACCCATCGTAAGCCTTTGATTCCTTCTCTGGGTCAGGATTTGCCAAGTTTATGAAATATGAACCGTGAGGTAAGATATCAGTACGAGGATTGTAGCTATACTTTTGACAAAGGGTTAAGAATTGTTCTGCTTCTTCATCTTTGATGTCAGGAGAAACCCATTTTCTTGGAGATTTTAAGAAAAGGGCAAAACTGTTTGCTCCAATATTCATTGCATTTGTTATTGAATTGGATATCCCGCCAGCGGTGGAGACATGCGCTCCAAATTTGTAGGGGAACCCAAGAGTACGTTGAAAATCAAATTGGTCGGTGGTTTTTGTATTGCCAGTCAGCTTGGTAGTCAGCTTGGTAGTCAGCTTGGTAGTCAGTTTGGTAGTCAGCTTGCCAGTCAGCTTGCCAGTCAGCTTGCCAGTCAGTTTGCTGGTCAGTTTTCTGGTCTTCTTTGTAACTGTCTTGGTGCCTACTTTTGAAGCGGGCATCTTGTTAATTGAATGTTGATGGAAGAGTCTTTTGGTTGGTAGGGATAGATTTGTTGTTTTCTTATTCCATTTGAGCCAATTGAACATTCAAGAGCAAGTTTTAGAGTAGCAGCCTGAAAGAAGAGCAAGAAGAAGAGCTGGACTCAAGAGACAGAAGGCAGAGTTGTGTTCTCTTTGTGAGATTCTCGATATCATTTTGAATTTCAAATGCGAATACTTAGGGAGAGCTTTTTTCAATTTAGGGACACTCCTCCCCCACGGACCGCCAAGTTTCGCACCAATTGCGCAAGAAAACGCAACTTGAGTGTGGAGCCTTTCAAATTGCAAAATTCAACAAACTTATCCCAAATAGAAGTTCATTGGAATGGAGCTCTACAGATTCACCAAACAATCTCTTTGGAATAAAAATCTAATTAATAAACATGATATCTATATCAAAACATGACGACTATTCCAGGACATAGAACATACTCTATTGCTGAACATAACATCCCATCAATTGTAGAACATGCTCTCTATTTCAAAACATCTCATCTCTTTCACACCATCCTTTCTATTTCAGAACAGCCATGTTATTCAAGAACCTCCGATTTTCGTGAAACACCTCCTGAGCATCTTTATATCTTCAAGATACATAATAGGATTAGCTATGAGATTGCAGTTGATCAGTATGAATTCGTCCAACTATAACGAGTCATTCGTTTATAGAAAGCTATCAATCGTATCTCAATGGGATGGACTGTCGGTCCAATAAGTGAAATAATCGTTTAGACTCAACTCTGGTTCAGTCCAACACCTCTAGACTCGACTCTAGTTCAGCACAACACCATAAACTCCTCCTCTACATATCAAGTAATTCAACGTCCTTTCTTACTTCGACTCTTTTCGCCAAATCGCTAAACTTCTCTTGCTTCTTAGCCTTCCTATCAAGATCCTTTTGTTGATTTGACTTTCCAATTAGTTGAGTGTTTACAATTACATGATCATCAATACGTTTAACAGTCCTCACATTGGGATCACACCACGATAAAGCTGCAAGAAGGGTATAATATGCATCATTGGCAGCATTATGAAGATAAGCATGTGGAATATCAACCATTCTTAACACATTCCTCAATGCTCCTCCATTTTTCCCATGAGATAATTGATATACCGAATAAGTATCAATGACAGTAAATTTGGCCGGAAACTTAACTCCAATTGAATTAAGCCATTTGAAATCTCCTCCAATATTATGTCCAACAAAAACACAAGATCTTGTATCATCTATAAAGTATTTTTTAATTAAAGAATTTAAAAATTTAGCAATTTCTACTTGTGGAGTAACATATGAAGTACCACCAACGAAATGATGTTTGTTGTTTGGAACAAATTTTCCGTTAAATAAATGTTTATATTCTTTAGTAATAAGATGGTATTGCTTTATCAATGGAAAAATCGAACTTTCTTGACCCTTAGGATCATATATGGCAACTCCAACTTCAGTTATTAGCTTATTATTTCCTTCCCATGCTTCAACATCAAAACAGAATAGAGGAGTCTTTCGAGTATATACAGTGTCCATTAACAGTCTCAATAATTTAACTTGATCAGGATTCATTCTGAATTTGGTTTTAGAGAAATAATCATCAAGCTTTGCTTTATATATATTGCGTTCCAGAATTGGCTTTATCACCAGTGGATGCGATTTCAGTTGAGTTCTTGTTCGATTTAAAATGGTACCCATTGAATTAATGTCTATATCGTCAAGTTCAGAGCCACTATCTGTTTCAATAATTTTATCAGAATGGGTTTGGGGACTTTCCACTTCCGGAACGATGACCTTATTGGCCTTCGGTACAAGATTAGATTTGGAAGTTATGGTTCTACAGAACGTGGTGAGCCTACAAAGTTGTTCTAAATGTAAATTCGATCTACAGAAACGAACTTTGGGTTTTGGAAAACTTCCCACAAGATTCACAAAAAAACACCTGGATGCCCTTAGAATGCCACCTCTTGAATGTGTTTGAAACATACAACAATAAAGAAGGAGTACGTGAAGTTGAAGCTTTTTTGTGAATAGCAACCAAAATTGGTCCAAAGATGGATATGTAGGAGTATGCAGGACGTGAACATATGCTCACGATGAGGAGGAGGTGTTAGAGACAAGGTAGGACAAGAAGAGAAACAGTTATTGAAAAGACGAGTTTTTTTTGCTTGACGTTTCTAAAGCGATTTAAAAATATTTTTGAATCTTTTTACTTCTCTTCTAAATTGGACTACCTTGCATTTGTTCATACCAAAATTCATTATGTCCCTCCATCTATGTTCGTGGTCTGCATATAACCTTCCAGTATCAGAAACGATTTTTTTATGCGGCACCTCTGAACTTTCGTACCTGAAGTTGTGATTCAAGAACTAAGCACCACTTGCTTTTAGCATAACACCAAAGTATTACAATTGCCTGATGCTAGAAATTGAGTTTGAACGTAACATATCTCTACTAAAGAACAAGCCATCTTCAGATGAAATTCATCAAATACTCGATTACGTAATATCAGATCAAGATGATCAATTGACCATAAGCCACCAATTGATCTTCATTTCTACTTTACTAGACTATACTGTACCAGAAACTTACGTCCAATTATCGAAAATTACTCAAGAGTTGATGATACGATGTTTATGCTCAACTGTAGCAATTGGGAATTTGGTACGAAGAATATCTCAAGCTGATTCCGATACCCATACCCGAATTGACATTGAGTCAAGTAGTATCTTGCAACTACTACTAGATATATTGCAGGCCATATGTCAGTCTGGGTTAATTGAACAATTGGTGACTGGTTTTACTAACATTAGCGAAATTAAAGAGATTGATAAATTGTTTTTCAAGGGAAAGATTTGGTCTCAAATAAGCGAATGTGCAATAAGATTCCCAAACATTGCAATGGAATCGAAAGCTTTCAAATCATTGGATGGTTATCTCTCTTTTCTTTCTTCGGAAGTTCTTAATTGTTTAAAAGCTGGTTCTAATATTAAACACATCAATATGTTTATTGGTTCATTATTTTCTTTACATCCTACTGGTCTGTCTCATTTCTTTGCGATGGTGTTTACCGAAAGCAACTGGAATTATTATCTGATCTCCTTTCAAAATATGAAATTATATGAAAAGAAACTGCATTTGGTCAAACTTCTAGTTGATTTTCTTCCCCAGAGGTTCTTAAATTCACATTCACAGGTCAAGGATAGAATAATATCACTAGGTTCGATACTAAACTCAATACAATGTTTCAGATTTATTGATAATGGTATCATTGAAAAAGTCATTTCATTGAATAACTTTAACTTATCTACATTGGTTGCTTTTATTTTATCTCAAGATCTATCGTCAAGACATAACCATGCTAAATACTTGTTGTTACAATTTTCTGATATCAACTTGATAAACTCTGAACCTATAACTCTCCAAGTTCAAAGGACACATTTTTTAATAAGTCTACTTTCTTATTTCGATAAGGGATATCTATTCGATCTTCTGAAAGGGAAACCATTTTTGGATGCTGTATCAAACCGTCTTGGTTCTTTTTCAAACAACGTGAAATCATTAGGAGTAATTGTTGCTGACAAAGTTTGTGAATTGAGCGAGCAAGAGAAGATATTTAAGATAAATGATTTAGAAGGATATGAGAATTTGTTCAATAACGATTTAAATTTGCATGACAGTGATTCTATTGAGTTGGAAAGTGCTTGGAAACTTTTAAATTTGAGAGAAGTTGAAGAAGAGGAATCAGAATCATCATTTTCTTCTAATTTTCAAGACTCTCTTGTCATAAAAAATAATAGCAAAAGTGATGAAGATAGTGAAAGTGATAGTGACGACGAAGACCCAACTATACTGCATAAGCAAAGAATTGCTACCCCGTTATACATTAAAGATTTGATTGCATATCTTTCTGTAGACACCAAAGAAGAATCCTCATATGAGAAGAGAAGAATAGCATTGGAAACCGCTCCTACTTTGATAAGACAGAAGGCATTGTTTGGTACAGAAGTTTCATTTTATTCCGAGGATTTATTAAAGAATTTGGTTGGACTCACAAATCATTTTGAAGAAGATGATTTCGAAACTCTCAAACTAAATGCAATTATTTCAGTAGTTGTTGGTAATCCTCATTCCACTCTATATTTGGCGGAATTATTGGCAACGGGAGATTATTCTTTACAACAAAGAATGTGCATTCTATCTACGTTTTCGTTGTCCGCAAGAGAATTGAAAGGTTTCAAAGACGATATTGTTGTAAAGTCGTACCAAGAGAAGTTATTCCCTACAAATACACTTCCAGGCAATCTTCATGAGAAATTTTTGTCTCTAGAAAGTAATAGAATGCCTAGAATTAGCGATAGTTCGTATGACGTTGAAAACGAAATACAGAATGATTTAATGAATGAATTAGCAGATGATTATAAGGAAATATCAGGGGGCAAGATATTACGTCTTTCTTCCAAATTGACCAAGAAACAATCTCCAAAAGTGTCACAGATAAAGAATTTTTCTAAAGTCATTGGTCGTCAGTTTTATTTCCCATTAGTTAATATTTGGCATGATGTTGGAGGCTCGATTAACATAGGTCATTATACCCCAATATTGGTAGCTCACTATATTAAAACATTAACGTTAATATTACATTGTGCTTATCCTAATGCAATTGATCTTAGAGATATGGTGAAAGAACAATTTCTAATTCTTACTCCCCTTGCGCTCAAAGTTAACTTGGAAGAAGTTCAAATGATAGAGAGCATAGTTACCAGTGTTTTACTTATATGTGACATTACCGATGGCCAATTTCTAGTGCTTAATTACGTGCAAGATTTGAATATCTTTCAGAAATGGTTAACAGTTTCGTGGGAAGGCATAATTGATGAAAGGATTAAGAGTTTATGTGCTGGATTATTACTTCGAATAAACTCTATTTTAAATAAATATGAGAGGTTAATACTAGATCAAGTGAATTCCCTATACTAGAAATCACATTGGAAATTAAAACTTAAGAATATTTCATTAATCATCACTTGAAAATCTATACACTATAACGATTGCAAACATATGCTTACTGCAAGAACACTTCCAAGAAGATAAAACTTCTTCCATGTGAGATCCTTTTCAAATGGCAAGTTGTCTCTGAAACTATTTGCATTTGAAGTTTTATTTTGAACTGTGTAGATTGACGATGATGAAGCACTGGAACTTCCACTTCCCAGAGATGTTCCCGAAGTAACTACGGTAGTTTGTTCCCAAATTGATTGTGATCCAGTGAATCCCCATTGGTTATAGGTCACTGAGGCTGCAGAAGTCACACCTCCTGATGTTAATGCGGAGTTACCATGAGTGGTAGTAGTAGCAGCAGCACCACCAGTGGAGACAGTTTGCAATACAGACTCAGCCTTTCCAAGTGAAGTAAGCTCCACTGAAGTTGTTGGCACAGTAGTTTGAGTTACGGTGGCAGCTGCACTTGTTTTTCCCGTGGTTACAGTAGCAGCATCTGGACTAACTGCAGCTTGCTCACCAAATCCTTGTGAATAATCGGCTGATACTGATGTTGCCAACAGTAAAAGAGAAGCTCCTAAGAGATAGATTTGAGATTGATAAGAATTTATTTGTATTGACATTTTGTATTTAAAGTTTAGTTTCAGGTTGATTGACCGTGTAAAATTCCGATCTTCTACATCCCGATGTCTAGAGATTTCGATCTACTTTATAGATCATGCTTGAGGTTGGGAGTATCGGGTATTGCTTGCAAATTTCCATAAGGTAAACACTCCTGATTTTATGTCAAGCCATCTGTTGTGCATATTTTGGAACCAAGGAAGGTTGATGCAGGCAATTATCATTCCTAATTAGGCAAAAACTCAACATGGACAAAGATTTACGATGAACCACATCAAAGTTTAGTAGTTTTCGCCTAAGCTTCGTTAAGTCAGAAAAAAAAGTTAAATCTAAAAGTAAAGTAGAATTTTATGCTAATATTATGTACCGTGATTAGTTTTTTGTTAATATATTAAAAGTCTTCTGTGAGAAAAGTTGGAAATTGTGCTTCCAAGATGTCAATTGCATGTCATCGATTTATGCGTCTCATTGACGCATAAGAATGCGCATCATAATGGAAGTGCAAGTCAAACGTTTAGATGCAATTTTTTATTTTTAATTTCATCCTGTAATACGGCGCCTTGGAATATGAATTCTTAACATCGTCAGTGATACTAATATTTTCTGGTTTGACTGATATCCACCATCTGTTGTTTACAAATCAAGTGTCCTATGGCTCGAAACAGCTTTAGCAGCGCTTAGCTTTCGCTAATGTCCAGCATGAAATGAGTGGAAGTAACCTACATGTCAATTGTTTATAGTTAATTGTGATTGACCAGCCTTCATTAAATATCCTGATAGCCTTGTTTAGAGGCTTACAAGTTATGTTTTTAAGTTTCCTATTTGAAAACTACTGGGATGTGACTTGGCACCAACTTGATTTTACCTTGAAATTCCTTCTGATCGAGAATTTTAAGAGGTTGATTCAGCGGGTTGTATGCAGTATATGGTATTGCATTAGGTATATAAAGACGTTGGTTTTGGAGAAGAGATGACAAAAATGTAGCTACAGTAGCTTACTGAGTGGTAATTTGGAACAATTAGATGGGTCGTAAGACCTCTGAACGGATATTAAACGAAGTTTGGTTGTATCACCAACGAATGAGAACGATGTTCAAATGCAATCCATCTGTAGGATCCGATTAAGACGTGAGTGGCTGAGAGGAAACAAAACTGCGCCCGTGCGAGTGAGAAAAGTTCCCCTAAAAATGGCGCACTCTCGCCCAGCAACCAATTTCGCAGCCTACTCCAGCATCATTCTGGAGCTCCCTCCTCATGGAGACTCCCCACTCTTGTTTCTTTTTCTTTTCCTAAAAAGAGTCTCAACATCTAGTGTACCAGTAATTCAGACCACATTTGTAGTTTGGTCCAATCTGGTAGCATCCAACCAACTAAAGCAAGAATTACCAAAGGCAAGCTTAGAAATAAATCGATCACATGATCTATATCGCGTGACGTGTTTCTCCTTTGTATGTGCGCACGACCCATTCTCCTTTATTTGCCCTCACTGTTTGAAGTGACATGGTCCAGGTTTGAATACAAACTCTTTGTACAATTAAAGTGTAGAATGAGTTTCTCGCAATGTATGTATATTCACAAGGGAGCTGGGGTTATCAGAAGTGTGCATGAATGCTGTTTTTTGGAGTCTTTTCGGCGCCATTGAGTGACAAGTCTGTCAATACAACTGGCTCCTGATGGGAGGAGTCAACCGATTTGCTCGAGGTTGTTTGTCGGTTGTTAGGCAAGGTTCTATCTTGGTGCCATTGTCAATTGGTGAACATCTGTGGTATTTGTGGTGTCCAGTTGTTGTTATCGCTCTATTGAGGGCCATCGCTAGTCAATCATATCTAGTAATTGTAGTCAGGCTATAGGAGACTTCTTTGGTGTCTTGCTTCGCTGATAGGAGGTAGGAGTAACCCTGTGGTCGGGTCTGGACGGATATGAAGGAAAGTCGTCTTTCTGGTTAGAGGAGAAGGTATTTGACGGATTTATGGTCACTGTATGAAACTGTAGTCCGCTCAGCAAGCAAATCCTCTGATCAATTGTCTATCTAAAGATGTCGAGGATACGGTGTTTTACTCCGGCAAAGATGGTCTTTTGTTGGACTTGAACTCCCCTGAAGTAGATTTTCTTTCTCGGGGATCTTTGAAGAAACGACTTCCGGTGACAGGCAATGATGAGAGGTTCAATGAAAGACGAATACTTTGCTGATTACTATTATTTAATGCTTCCATGGGAGAACCACTTGGATGGGTTCTTTGACTTATTTAACGTTCGGTATTTGCACAAATCGCCGAAAGACAATCGAATGCTCTAGATACGCCAATAGTTCCGGGTAGACTTTATTTGCAGCTCTGCACGTCGTCTCCAATTACATCAGCGGTGGATCAACAGTGGCATTTTTTCAACATCCTGAGCTGTTCCTTCTTTCTAGCTCCCCTTTATCTCTATTGCAAGTTCCTTACTAACCATTAGTAGCAGCCCCCTCCTTCAAAGTTGGGCTCACGGCCGAAGAGAAACTTTTGTTTTCAAAGCTATTCAAATCTCTTGATACCGAAGGTACAGGGATCATTAGCGGTGAAAAGGCTCGAACAACCTTTGAAAAGTCAGGACTTCCTCCTACGATTCTTGGAGAAATATGGCAAATAGCAGATCATAACAACTTGGGATTCTTGACCCAGTTTGGATTTTGTGTTGCAATGAGATTAGTAGGTCAGACTCAAGCCGGTAAGCACCCTACAGCAGAGTTGGCGGAAACTCCAGGTCAATTACCCAAGTTTGTAGGTCTTCAATTGTCGCCGGACCAACTGTCGGCAGTATCCAATTCTGGTCACCTTCTGCCTCAACCTCAGCATCAAGTGACTCTGCTGAATCTGCTGACTTATCTGTCATTTCCTAGTACCATTATTCCTCAGAATACTTCCACCCTCAATGCATCTCCACAAGATGCTATAAGTACAATTTCACCTGCCGATTATCAAAAATTTGCTCAATTATTTGTTAGAACAGTTGATGGTCCAAATAATGAACTTTCGGGTGAAAAAGCCCGGGATATTTTTCTTAAGGCAAAGATCCCAACCTCTACTTTGGGACAAATTTGGAATTTGGTTGATAAGGAGAACCTAGGCAGGTTAAATTTGCAGGCATTTGTGATTGCTATGCATTTGATTCAAGGTGTGTTGAGTGGTACTGTGAGACAACTCCCTCCTTACTTGCCTGAGAGCATATGGGCATCTGTAAGAGGAGGCAATGGATCTGCTAATGCCAACAATTCTCAATCTGGTCCTGTTACTGCTAGTGGACCTTCTTCTTCTTCTCCACTTTCTGGCTCACGCCAGGCATCATACTCTTCAGTCTCGTCTCAGCAGACCACTGTGAGACATCCATCTTCTTGGACCATCTCTGCTACTGCAAAGCAACAGTATGACGCTGTCTTTGATCATTTGGACAAGTCACACAGCGGAAATTTGTCTGCAGATCAAGTTGCTTCAGTATTGATGTCGTCAAAGTTGACTCAAGAAGATTTGGCTGTTGTGTGGGACTTGGCCGATATTCAGAATACCGGAGTCTTTACTAAATTGGAGTTTGATATTGCCTTATTTTTGGTGAACAAGCGCCTTTCTGGTGAAGAGCTTCCTAATATTGTTCCTCGTGAGTTGGTAGACAGTATTCTAAACTCTGGACCAGTTTCAAATACTTCGGGCTCTACAGGTGCTGCTAGTACTAGTGCTAGTGTTAGTAGTCCTACTGCCGCCGCCGCCGCTGCTCCTGCTGGCCCCTCTGGACACAGTGCAGAACGTCAAGTCTTGAGTCAACCTGTTCAATCGACGGCCCGTGTGCCTACCAGTCAAGGTTCTGGCTCTGCTATGGAAGATTTGGTCGATATCTTTGGATCTACGACTTCCAGTCCATCTGATTCGTCTCCAGCAGCTTATAATGTAACCAAACGAACTACTCTGAGTGACTTAACTTTTGGATCAGGAGATCTCCCTAAGCAACGTACCTTGACCGGATCTTTCAAACCAACGTCCACATTTGGTCAAAGCTTGTTGCACAAGACTGTCGAGGAGCAGCCAGCAGTTGCTGAAAAAAATGTTGAAGCCCCTACTACTCCATCTGCAAGACTGACATTTGCTGCATCTTCAAATGAACAAGCGTCACCATCTGCTCAACCAAGGACTACCTCAGGTGCTGTCTCTGCTATCCCCACTAATTCCTCTTCCACCCCTCCAATTCAACCGGAGTTGGTCCACAGAGGCTCAATTAACTATGAAGCTCTTCGTGCCGTACCCCCACCACCGGGACATTCCGCATCCCGTAACTTGTCATTCCAATCTCAACAAAGACAACCTTCGAGTTTGAACACTCCAGTGGACACCCAAAGAGATGTGCTGCTGGTTGCTCTGGCTCCCCCAGTAGATTCTCTGGATCTTCTTGCAGATCCTTTGGTCTCTGGACAACTATCAGCTGCCACTACAGATATTGCTAACGTGTCCAACCAAATAAAATCACTTTCCAGTCAAACTTCAAGTCTTCACCAAAAGAAATTGCGTGCTGAACAGGAGCTAGTACGTATTTTGTCTACAAAGAAGGAAATTGATGGTAAATTGAAGCAATTACGTTCATCTTATGAGAATGAAGTGAAGCAAGTAGATCAAGTTGAAGCCAATCTTGTGTCTGCAAAGGAAGAGACCGAAGCACTCAGGTCAGAAGCATCGATTTCGGAGGCCAAGCTCAATCTTTTGACTTCAGAATTGACTGAGAAACAGCTCTCGATGGAGGAGCTTCAGAAGGTGAATTTTTCCATGAAAGAGAAGCTTGGCAATTTAAACGCAGAAAATGTGGAGCTTGAAAAGCAATTAGCCCAAGTTACAGCTGAAGCCCAAAGATTATCCAACCAAAGTTCAGTTAGAAAATCGCAGATCCAGGTTGCAATTGTTAAGAATGAAGAGTTGAGTGGAAAAATTGTGGAGTTGAAAGAGCATACTCGCAGATTGCAAGAGGAAGAGAGGTCAAATGCAGAGAAGGAAAGATTATTACAAGAAGAAAGAAGAAGATTAGAGGCTGCAGCAGCTAATGAGAGTGCAGCAGCGGCAGCAGCTCGTGAGTCTGCTGCTCGACAAGCTTCAACTTCAAAAGCGATTCCTTCTTCGGGCAGCCATAGTTCTGCCAAGTTAGTCACTGGTATTGCAGTAGGAGCAGCAGGTGCAGTTGGAGCAGCCGCTGGAGCAATTGGAGCTCTTGGAGCAACTGCCCTTGGTGGAAGAAAAGACGATAAGGATGACATTCATAATGCTGTTAGAGCTCCAGCAGATGTTGCGTTGAGCAACACCGCTATAAGTGAAGAACCATCTACTGTTGGTGCAACTCAAGAACACCATGCACAAGAGATCCTGGATGAAACTGTTAAACAAACGGAAACTACATTTTCTGAAGTTTCTGAAAAGGTCCCTTCTGCAAGTGACTCTCCTCCAGGATATCTGCATAAGGAGCTTCCACCTATTCATTTCCCAGCGGAAGCTACTTCTGCTCCAGCTGAAACTGAAGCTACCGATGTTGTTTCTGTTCCGGCTACAGTTCCAGGATCATTCCCAGAAGCTGTTGAACCTTCTGAAAGTTCGAACTCTAACGCTATTGAACTCAAGGAACCAAGTCAGCTTGCTACTTCTAGTAAAGAATTGGCAGCCCCTGTGGAATTAGAAGCAAAATCTCCTGAAGGATTGGCTCGTGACTATCATCCTGATAATATCACTACCTCTTCTACAATGATGACTGAATATCAGGATGAGACACCTGTAACTTCTCCAAATAATTCTGATTTCCAATTTCCCCAAGGTACCAACGCTGGAATTGTTGGAGGATTGGTGGGTATGCCAGGAGTTCTTGTTGGGGTTCAGCGCACCGATTCGTTGACTTCCAGCGTGCAAAACAATGCCGCTTTGTCTGTACGGGATGACAACATGGATGGTATCAGTGATAGGGAAACTGTTGGAGAGTTGGATAGACCAGTAAGTTCAGTGCAACCGCCAAGCGAATTACCTTCTCCTAATAATGTGTCACCTACATCAACTACAGGAGAAGAAGTTCCCAATGATGAGGTGAACACTCGTGGAGTTCATGCTGATGACTCTAGTGATGGAGATAAGAATTCGTCAGGTGTTGGGTCGTTTGAGTTTGTTAATGCCGAGGACGTCAACAGTAGTGGACTTCCATCTTACGGGGCATCTGTTGGTGACAAATCACTGCTGGAACGTGTCCCTAGCGCCGTAGAGGACAGTGCCTTAGACAGTTCATTTCACGGTAAGGTGGTTTCTCCTATAGACCAGGAATTCCCTCCCATCAAAGAACTTGAGTATGATGAGAGTTCTTCTTCTGATAATGGTGATGATGATGATGAAGACCATAACGAGAGGTTCGATGATGCAGTGGACCATTTACCTAGCACCAAGAAGTCTTTGGAAGATCCTCCAGTTAATTTTGATGATGCGTTTGCGAATTTGGAGCCTGCAACTTTAGAACCATCTGCTGAACCTACAAGTACCAGAGCTGCTGCTACAGCAGGAGAAGATTTATTTGGAGATTTGGATGATCTCCAAGAAGCGGTGCCTACACAAGAGGTTGACGAGTTTGCTATAGATCAAGACTTTGGATTCAATGACGACTTCTCATCTCCATTCTCTAGACCGGAGTTTGGGGACTCTGAATTCTCTGCTTCTCCCTTCCCTGTATTCAACCAACAGGCAAGCAAAACTGTGGGTGGTAATGAGCTCGGGGCAAGTTATGGAGCTGACCATGGAGCAAACGATGAATGGGAACAACTCTTTGCTGGATTTGGCAATTCAGGAACTGACTCTGGAGCCAATATTGATCCTGATTCAGGTGCTGGTGCATTTAACGATGGATTCAAGAGCGCTGCAGTCGGTAATGGTATAGCACCAGCAGCAAGTGAAATACCTACCCAACCATTTACGAGCACCAGTGGGTCCGCCGTGAATTCTGAATATGTTGAAGAACTTGTTGGTATGGGCTTTGAAGAGCACGTAGCTCGTGAAGCTTTGGAAAAAGAAGGAGGTGATTTGGAAGCAGCAACCAATCATCTCTTGGACCATGCGTAGGTGACAAAAAAGTGTGATAAGGACCTTGTTTATATTAACGAATGTGTTTTTTTTGAGGAAAGGAGGATCCGATGTAGAATGTAGACAAGGATGAAGTGACATGGATGAAGTGGTTAAGGATTCAGTTTGAAATTGGTTGCATGAGTTGGGAAGTGTCGCGCGGCGGTCCCTACAGCTCCACCGAAGTGCGACCTCGAGCAGCAGGCGAGTCACCAACTCGTTCCAGGACAAAGTGGCCAGGCCGTGACCCCTACAGCACCCATGTTGTTAGAGTCACCGCCACCTACCAGCTCTACATTCGTTCTTTCAAATACTTTTTTTGCTTTTTATTGGGCATAACTATAGAGGTATCAGGGCAATTTGAAGCCATTCGAGCCATTCGAGCAATGTCGCCTAATGTCGCACCCTGTAACGTGAAGGACGAACCTGTCGGAACCTAACACCATAATGTGCACCAAAAGTAGGAGCCAATAAAGGTAGAGGGACCTCTCTATGGGTTAAGAACTTCGTTCAATGCTTCCTCAACATCACCTAAATCAAATTCTTCTTTGTTCAAGTCCTTGAGATTTTCCACTGGTCTTTCAGCTTGAGGAGTGATTCTGAATGCATGTCTAGATACAGGAGTGTCCCAATCGATGATAGCTGAATGGACAGTTCTTCTGTTATCCCAAAGAACAACGGTCTTTGGTTCCCATTTGGCTCTTAATTGTAAGTCATGGGCAGATTCGATATGTTCAGTCAAGAATTTAAGTAAAAAGTCACTTTCTTCTTCCTTTAATTCAACAATTTTGCGTCCAAATGGACGATTGATGTATAAACTCTTACGTCCAGTAGCAGGATGAACTCTAACCAATGGATGAATATGAGATACAGGCTTTCTTCTTTCAATACCTCCTTGACCACGAGAGTTCAGTGCTTGATCTTCTGAGGTGTGGAGAACGTGTAAACCTTCAATTCTTTTTTGAAATTCTGGAGATAATCTGTCGTAGGCTTCAGAAGTATCAGCAAAGATGGTATCTCCACCACTTTCTGGACCTTCTAAGACGGCAAAGAAAGTAATTCCTGGAGGTTGTAACTCGTAAGAGACATCTGAATGCCATCCTACGGCCTTTGTTCTACGTGCGAAAACTCTGTCAAACTCACCTTTGTCAGCTCTACGGTAAGTGATGTGAAGTTCTGGGTGTCCTCTTGGAGCTCCAGAGGTTGGATGAATGTGTAAAGGACCGAAATGCTCACCATATTCTACGGCAAATTTAGGACCTTTCGAACCAAAATCTTGATCTCTGAATACCAATACACCACGTTCAGCTACGAGGAGTGCCAATTCATCTTTTCCAGCGTCATCAAGTTGAGATAATTGAATTCCTGTGACTTCGGTACCGAATTTTGGGGTTATTCTTTTCACCACTTGCGAACCATTTTCTGGGAATAAATTAGGCAATTTCTTGTCAGCTCTGAGTCCTGGTTCTTCAAATTTGAAGAATTTCAAAGGTGGATACTTTTGAGTTGGATCCCAAGTTGGAAGAAAGTCTGGGAAATGGGAATTGGATCTGTTAGCTTCGTTGATCACGAGCACTCCATCTTCTGCGACTTCATCAGTTCCCTCAACAAAATGGATATCGTAGTTTCCGAAACGCACACCAGTTGAAGCAGTAGCCATTTTTAATTTTTTTTTTTATTCAAAGATAGATTTAAGTTCTTAGAGACAAAGTAATGAAAACTGATTCTAATAGAATTTTTCACTTCTCCAAGCTATGGCAGTGGGTCAAACTTATATAGGTTGAGTACCCATTCGTCACTCGAATGTCCCATGCGCAATCGCAGCCACAGTTACCACAGTGCAGCAAGTATGATTACATTTCTCGGTAGCAGCATTTTTCAAAACGAGACATTTTGGAAGAACCTTTTAAAAAAGTTTTTCTATACAAAAGTTTCTGTGGGGCAATCCAGGATGGGTAAATGAACTTAGCCGATGAAAAAATTTGTTATATTTTGCTCAAATGAATCAATTTATGAGAGAGTTGAATGATAGTAGAATGGAATGAAATTAGTAATTGACTAAAATGTGTGTATGCACGATCGATGTACAACCATGCAGTTGAAACCAATTAGGAAATATCTTCCTGATATACTTTCGTACACCCACGCATCTTACCAAAGTTTATTTATTGTATTGCGGAAGATCATATGTATCAAAGTTGAGAGTTTAAGATATAATGCAAGCAACAACAACAACTTCAAAAATGTAGGAAAGGGAAATCTCAAGGTCTGATTGTGGGGTGCTAGAAATTGGCTGTCCATTAAGAGCTTGAATGTTCATGAATTCATCCATGGACCTTGAAAGATAAGAAAGTGATGGTGCGATCTTCACGGTAGACACGCAATTGCTTCGCATCGAAATTCGGCTGGGTTAAGCTAGGGCAAATGAGACCCTTTTTGTTTTTGCAAATGGAGAGATACCCATGGCGTATAGAATATAGAAGTAGAGTAATGCGGGAAATAGAAAAATTAAGCGCAAACCTGACTGAATTGTTTCAATGACGACTTAATCGTCCTACCTTGAAACATTAGTTTTAACCATTTTGAATGTATGGGTGTATGGATGAACAACCACTCATTACTAATCATTGTCAGTACTCCATTCAACTCTCAACCTCTGATGATCACGATCACATGTAAATATGTCAATTAAACGTCACTACCGTGTCAAATTATGAAGTAGATGAGGCGACTCTATTGTCAAAGAAATGTCAGTATCGTTGACCTTTAGTTTAAATCCTAAGGAATGGATGAGTTCTTCTGGACTCAGACGCACAATTCTGCAGAGTGAGCTGCTGGCGCGCATAACGAGAAGCTGCAAAAAAAAAAACGAATCCGAACGAGTGGCTACTGCTCCCATCTTGCTCCCAGACTACAATTAATTGTTACAGTTAAAGAAATGGATACAAGTACATTCTATGGTTCTTTGGTTCATATTAGAAAGATATCGTAATAATTGGTCAATTTAAATCCTACAAGACCTTTTGTAAAGCTTCAGCAACATCTCCAACATCAAGTTCGTCCTTGTTCAAGTCCTCGAGATTTTCCACTGGTCTTTCAGCTTGTGGTGTAATTCTAAATGCGTGTCTAGACACTGGAGATTCCCAATCAATTACAGCAGAGTGTAACGTGCGTCTGTTATCCCAAATAGCTACCATGTTTGGCTCCCAATTGGCTCTTAATTGCAAGTCATGGGCACTTTCAATGTGCTCATACAAGAAATTAAGAAGGTATTCACTTTCTTCTTCCTTTAATTCAACAATTCTTCTGGAAAATGGTCTGTTCACAAAAAGACTCTTTTCTCCAGTAGCGGGATGAACTCTTACTAATGGATGAATGTTTGTTACAGGCTTTCTTCTTTCAACTCCACCATGACCACGAGAATCTTGTGCTTGATCTTCAGAGGTATGTATCACATGTA
Organism: Chernovozyma sophiae-reginae; assembly: GCA_030564725.1. Classification (NCBI taxonomy): domain Eukaryota; kingdom Fungi; phylum Ascomycota; class Pichiomycetes; order Serinales; family Debaryomycetaceae; genus Chernovozyma; species Chernovozyma sophiae-reginae. Next base: position 22,111 of record JAKTYG010000086.1, read on the forward strand.
AGCCTGCAATTCTCTTTTGGAATTCTGGGGATAATCTCTTATAAGCTTCAGTAGTATCAGCAAAGATGGTGTCACCACCGCTTTCTGGTCCGTCTAAGACGGAAAAGAAGGTAATTCCAGGAGGTTGCAACTCATAGGATACATCTGAATGCCATGTAATTGCTCTAACTCTAGAGGAAAATACTCTATCAAACTCTCCTACATCTTTTCTACGGTAGCAAATGTGGAGTTCTGGGTTTTCTTTTGGGTGACCAGAAGTTGGATGAATGTGTAATCTCCCGAAATGTTTACCGTAATTGACTGCAAAATCTGGACCTTTGGAACTAAAATCTTGATCGCGGAAAACGACTACACCTCTTTGAGCAAGTAAGAGAGCCAATTCGTCTTTCCCAGCTTCATCAAGTTGCGACAACTGAATTCCTGATACTTGAGTTCCAAATTTAGGAGTAATTGGCTTAACAACTTGTGGACCATTTTCTGAGAACAAATTTGGCAATTTCTTATCTGCTCGAAGTGCAGGATCTTCGAACTTCAAGAATTTCAAAGGTGGATACTTTTCTTTAGGATCCCAAGTAGGAAGAAAGTCTGGAAACTTAGCAGTCCCCCTGTTGAGACTGTTAATAATAAGGAGTCCTTCCTCATTCACTTCATCTTGTCCTTCAATGAAATGTGTGTCGAAGTTACCATATATTTGGGTATTCATTCTGGTAAACTTGGATGAAAATCAATGTATGTATAGGTGTATGGATGTTTGAATGTTTTCTTTTTTTTTTAATTATATAGGTGTAAGGGTGTACTTATACCTATAAACTGGTGTTGGTCTGGAGAAAATTGAGTTGTTGAATAAGAAGCTTTAGGTCGAAAAGTTTTGCCGCTTTTCGTCTCTTAAAGATTGTTTTCTGCTGTGCGTGAATTAACAGGAGAAGGGGAAATACAAAGCAATCCACATATTTATATACTTTCATGGTTATTCCTACATGTTCTACATTTGATAGCTCTGCAAATATTGGCCCATAAAAATGTTAGAGCCAAATCTTATAGTCACGTGATCCTGTACAATATTTCAGGGATGTTCTAACTTTTGGCTATGCAATATATGCCGACTACGGGTAATGATGTACATTGTTTGAGCCGAGCGGACAATTCAGTGCCCTAATTGATAGAAGTGGTCCCATTTCGTAGAACTTCTCGTACAAGAAACCACTAGCTGTGGCATTTTTTTTTGATGTTCAAAGTTTTGCTGTCAGAGCCACAGCTTAGGACCTTTCCACGTGATTCGCTTATTTATTTCTGGTGAGCAACCAAAAAGAACTGAAGGGTATGCAGGAATTTCAACTATTCGTGATTTTGCAATAACATTTGCAGTTGCTGATGACATGAGTATTGGAAGGTGGGTCGATCATAATGGTCCCATTAATTTGATAGAAATGAAGGAGTGGGTTGTGAGAGCATATTCAGCTAGCTGTAAACGAAGAGCTGAAGAATGTCTTACGGTTGCAGGTCATTTCCTGGTTGAGACAAAAAGTTGATCTTGGACACGTGATATGATTAAGGCTGCATTTAATGATAAACTAAGCCACTCCGGAAGATCCTGGGGAGGTTCAAATAGCAAAAGGACTGATATCAGTAGCACGAGTAATAAATATGGCACTTGGATACTTAGTGGCTGATGTTGTTAGAACTTTGCACTTTAGCTTTTGATGCTGGGCCCTTGATCTCTGCGACCATTACGTTAAACTGCCAGAGTTGTGTAGCCCTTGGGCCCTCGCGAAGGTGAATAGCGACTCTGGGTCATCTTTAGGCGCCAACTTAGGGGACTTTTGACTCGCCGCTGCCGTTGCTCGCGGTGAGCCACTACGTGGGTTCTGGCTCACTCCGATCGACGAGTGGGCCCCTGGGTTTCCCGCAGGGAACAGCTCTCCGCAAGAGTCTCCATGAATTGGCCCGAGCTGTGCAGTAGTGAGTACTTCCTTGCGCGTCTGTTTGGGCAAGTCTTTAAGCTCCGCTGACACAGCGTGGTGCCTGGTGAAACCCGAACGGAGCGGTAGCGCTCCAAGACGCTAATACCATTGGACCTATTTGACAGCATAATTGCACATGACTGCACCACGTGATCCATTAAATTATATGCAGTGTTTGAGATTGTGTTTTTGTGTAAATTTAGTGTTTGGGTAGCTGATTATCTCTCGCTGTTGATTGCCGATAGCGAGTTGTAGCCGCGATTTGCAACCTATGACACATCGATCGATTTTCAGCTTCGTTGCCAGCCGAGGAGAAGGACTGGAGATCGGAGTAAGGGGAGGAGAGAGCTTTGGCACGAGTCGCGTACAAGTTAGCGAGTTTTGGGCGCGACAGTTGGAAGGACGTTTAGGGAGTTGTCATAGAAAGTAAAAGAGACTTTAGGGGAGCAAGAACCACTAGAACTGGGCCCTGCAGGCTCGAAGTCGGTAGCGAATTTTTTTCTCGTTGGCTGCAAACTTTCCTTGGGAAAAGACGAGAGGTGCAACAAGTTACATCGAGTTGCAACCACTATTGCCAGTTTACCAGTCACTACGAGCCACTACGGGCGACTACGAACTACAGTAAAACACAACAAACTATTCAAACGCGTGTAGCAATTTAATATAAACCTAACCAAATGATCCTACCCTGGATCTTAACCTAAAAAAAGCCCCTAGAAAATCGAAAATCGAACTTGCAATCGTGCTGGAGTCCAGGCACCAACTCAAGCTCAAATTCGAAACCCAAATCGAAATAGAAGTTACTCTCTTTCATTTCACGTGCACCAAACGTCTCTTTTGCACTGAAGTGATTACAAATTTAGACACCTTAAAGGTAGCAGCACTGGTCTTTGCTGCTTTGGTGGTCTGTTTCACCGATGGTTTCGGTTTCGTTATCTTGTATTGACTCTTAGGAAGTTCCAAGTCGACAATATCGTTTGTTTCTTCGGACTTGGGTCCAAGCATTGGAGAGATCTCTGGCGATGGATAAGCGTTGGTATTAGCACCCGGTGCAATAATTCGCGCATTGGTTGATAGAGGAGAAGCGGGAGGAGTCGCTAAAGACGATGACTGGGCTGCCGCGTAATCGCTAGAACGGACACAGCAATTGTTCTCAGAATCGCTTGAAAGCGAGAGAGAAATGGATCCCTCACTTGATATTTCCAGTCTCAAATCTACGCTAACGCTAGAGCTAGCACTAGCTCTGCTACCAACATTTCTAACATTACTAACTCTAGAATTTGTGAATTCTTCACCTAATTTCTCGGGCCAACAACATTCTAAGAAGTTCCTGGTACAGCCTTGACACTTACCATCTACCACATCCTCATCGCACTTCTTCTTCCTCTTACGACAGGTCAAACAACCAGTCTTTGTTCTTCTTTTCAGAGTCTCGGTCGCCAGCGGTCTCGCTATAGATTTGCGTTTAGGCTGCGCAAGGTTGATCACTTGCTGGTAAGCTTTGTACGACACCGGTTCCATTTCTATTTTTTTTCTTATCTACCCTCCGATTACAATCTACTCTTGGTTCTATTCACAACCTTAAATACTAGAGAAGAAGCAGAAGAAACAAAAGAAACTAAAATTTTTCACTTCGTTTCTCGTCATGGCTCTTCCTGGAGTGATAGGAAAGGACAATACTAGTTGCACATCATCAACCTTGACTGGTTTGGGTAGGACAGCGCGACAGTCCATAAATGGACAAAATTCGCGGTAGGATGCGATATTGGACAGAGGACTGCACAGCACGCAATCAAATGCCGCAACCTCAAAGGTTATATCGGGTGTACGGGTGTGTCAGTTTGTGGAGTTGAGTTTGGACGCTGGGTCACGTGGAGTTCCGTCTGTTGAGAAAATAAATTTTGTGGAGGCTGTCTGGTTAGCAAGCTAGTGATTCGCTTCCCACGAACACCTTCTGGGTTATGATGTATACAGTTCTTGGAGTGCCAGGGTATGCATAGAACGATCACTGCAAGATCTTACACGTTACAAAACACATTGCACTCCATCCATCTTCAAACTAGGTTGTTGATATTTCACGGGGGAGCCTATAGTAGTGGATAATCTTTAAAGGGCATGCAGCAGTTTATGCACAATATTAGAATTAAGGTTTTGGCCCAGCTGCAAAGTTTAGGTGCGACAGACTGAACTAGAAAGTTTAAATGTTAGTGACAATTAAGTGGGACGTGGTAACGAAGAAACGCAATTAGTTGTAGCTAAGAAAAAGAGCCCCCTCCCCATCCATCTTTGCGGGTCGTTTTTACCTTCCTCCCTTCTCCCTCGAGGTCTTCAAGCACGAAATTGCTAATGAAGTTTTTTTGTTCGCCAAGTTTGGCAACCATTGGGGACCGATGCCCCTAACGTCGCGAAATGAGTAGTCCTCCCAGCGTACTTTTGGCGGAGGGTCAAAATTGACGCTCACCCAAATGTCGCATTAGAATTCAGAGCGCTGGAGTCTCCCACTTGCGAATCGCTTCCACCTTTTCTTGGAGTCCCCGCAGGGGACTCTGCTCTGCTGAAACCCCAGAACTCGAGCAAAGCAAGCCACGCTCCACGCAGTGGCTCCCGCGAGTAGCGGCCAGCGGAGCGTCAAGGATCCCCCGACTTAGAGTAGGCGTGGATCCTTATCACTCAGTTGGGGCCGTTTCATTGGGGCTCCAGCCGAGGGGATGTTCCTTTGGGGAAACGCAGAACTCGAGAAGAGCCAAACGGACTCCAGGTCGTGGCTTCCCCAGTGCAGCGACCAGTGAAGGATGGTGAGGTGTATCCAGAAGAAATTTCAGCTCTAGGTTCTATTTAGGCGAGGAGGTCCCCTAAAAATTAGTGCGCGCAGAGGAAAAGCTGCGCCAAGTCGCCTCCTCATTTTGTTATCTGCATATGGACCTCCAAACAAGAGATGGGAAAAGAGATGGGCATTACACAACCTCAACAACAAGGGCCAAGGACTTCAGAAGGACGAGAATCCAATCAAGTTGTCCTTTTTACAGGGGAAGAGACCTTGAATGACGTGATCTAGTATAAGAGTGTCGTGATTCCAGAACTAATTAAGGGAGAGCGGGTGAAAACATGGGCAAGCATCATAGGAGTGACACCAGGAAGATGAGTGGAGTGAGATCTTCATGTAGGAAAATGATCTCTCAGTGGCTAAATGAAATAGTACCACATTACTGACATCTCCTTGGCAAGATGATGCTAAATTCGCTTTTTCGCTCCCAGAAAAATAGAATTTAGGGGCTCAATGTAAGAGAATTTCCTGGTAAAATTAGCGAACATTGCGCGCTTGGCGGAGAATGGCTCACGTTTGAAGTCTGCAGCTACTATCCACCATCTACTTTTCAGCTCTCTAAGGACCGAATGGCTATCTCTTTCCCTCTCTTTCTCTCTCTCTTCCCCTCTTCCCCTCTTCCCCTGTCCCTCTACTTCCCTCTTCTTTACTCCCTCACTCTACCTAACTTCACCTTATCTTTCAATCGCATCAAATTGATCTCATCATCTTCGTTGGCTCATCGTAAAGTGACATCCGTGCACCCACTTTAAATTCCAATCTGCTCTGTTCATGACCTTATTTTTTGAAAAGTGGAGTTGCCCCAAGAGCTTTTGCCACTGCCTCTCCCGTTCAATGTGTGAAGCGGGACTAATAGCAATCCAAACTCCCTCAAGAAACTAACCATTTAGTCATACAACTCCTTTGGAGCCACAATCAATTCAGTGTAATTTTCTAGTAACTTCATACACCCAGCCAAAATCTTGCTCACCGTTGAAAATTTCAAAAGTTTAAAATCCGATCACGTGCCTGTAGACCGGAACTCGATCATTTTAGATACGTAAATTTGCTCCCCTGTGTGACCATCGATATTTTAAAGCACTTTCCCGCCTTCTGGTAAGTGTCTTGATTATGAACTACATCAACTATCTTTTGATTTTATATTTTTATCCAATTGATGGACAATTTCAAACCAAAGTTATGCAGTTTATATTTAGGGTTAGATCTAGCGTATCATGACTGCGAACATGGAGGAAACTTAGCTGATAGAGGGAACCAGATAATGGGATCTAGAATATAAAATGTTGGAGATCGATCTGGAAGCAATAAATGCTAGTACCCTCTGATTGCGAAATAAGTTTGATTCATTAAGTCTGGCACTGGTCAACAGCAGCTATTTGATATTTGGGTCTGGCCCTTTGTATTGTCCTAAGATGCGTTCAACATCAATCCAGATTAGGTAATGCGCCTGCACTATGGAATGAAAATATTATGCGCCAAAAAATAAAGTTCAACTTCATTTCTGAGGGTAGTTTGCGTGGGGGCGTGACAAGCACTCGTTTATCCACCCCCGTTCTTCTCTGAGCGCTAAGTTTAGGGGACTTCGAGAGTTCCACCAGCCGCTGCTCGCGGATAGCCACTGCGCACAGTCTGACTTGCTTTGCACAAACTGTAAGCATCCCGCCAAAGGAGTCTCTATTAAATGGCCCGAGTGGAGCAATAGGGATCCACCCCTAGCATGTTAAGTTTGGGGAAGCTTGACGCTCCGCTGGCCGCTGGCCGCGCAGAGCCACTACGTGGAGTCTGGCTCGCTGCGCTCGACTGAGCGTCTGGGTTTCCCGCAGGGAACAGCTCTCCGCAGGAGTCTCCATGAAGTGGCCCGAGCGGAGCGGAAGTAGACCACCCCACGCTAATTGAGAGAACATTAGACGCTCCGCGCACCACTGGCCCTTGCTCGCAGAGAGCAACGGGCGCTGGATTCCAGTGGCAGCGCTCTCCATTCGCTCACCAGTCAAATTTTAGATCACGTGATCAAACCTCCAGATGAAAATTTTTGTTCTCAGATCGACCGTCGATCGGAACGACACTCTTCTTTCAAACTGAAGGTCAGATAAGTCTACCATAGTTGTTCTAAGTAAGTCAGACCAGGATTCAACGATGCCAGTGAAAGCCATTGCCAAGCAGACAATCAGTCGTAACGGAGTGGGAGCCTATGTGGTGCCCTGTTTCAAGGTGAAGCTCAACTATTGCAATTGGGGAGGGTCGTCCAAAGGGGCAAGAGAAGTTCTTAAGGACGGAGAATTGAATCGGTTGGCATTAGCGAAGCGTCAGATTTTTTTTGAGGTTTCCCAGAGAAGGGGACATCCCTCGCTTCAATTTTTCTACAACAACGACAAAGTAGAGGAGGTGGAAATCAAGAACATGACTGTAGATTCAATAGTAAAGAAGATCAACGAGTTGTCGCAGAGCAGCGGGTCTGATAAGTTCAAATGGAATCACAAGGTGCGGTCGATCAATGAGTCGGTCAGAGGTGTTTGGTCGCCCATGCACGTTCCTAAGGAGGCCAGGCACAAGATTTAGGGGGCGTAGTGCTGTGCTGCGTGCTGCGTGCTGCGGGGTGCGCTGGGAGGTGCTCTGGCGGGTGCACTGGGAGAGTGCTGGAGGGAGGATTGTGTTTTGTAGAGCATCGCATGTGTATCTGGTGGTCGTTCAATGACATCCAGCTCAGGTCCTGAGATCGATGGATAGAGTACTTAGCTAGGGGCCGTGCTAAATTGGTGTCCATCGCTAGCATCTTATCTTGCACTGCGAGCCACGCCCCACGCAGTGGATCATAAATTAGAGTTGGGCTAGTTGGGCTAGTCCACTACCGCTCCGCTCGGGCCATTTCATGGAGACTCCTGCGGAGAGCTGTTCCCTGCGGGAAACCCAGACGCTCAGTCGAGCGCAGCGAGCCAGACTCCACGTAGTGACTCTCCGCGAGCAGCGGCCAGCGGAGCGTCGTACTCCCCTTGCTCAAGCGACTTGGGAGAGAAGATAGAATGGGGATCCATTTCCGCTCCGCTAGCCCTACGAGAACCGGTGGATGCTGCTCGCTTCGGAAGCGATCGTCTCTGTTGTAGAGAGATGTGTCTAAACAATCAACCGGTGGCAAGAGACTATCCTGACTGTCCTGCTGGATGGGGTGTCTTTATCTGTAAATGTTTCTGACGCTTATCGTCAAGTTGCCGTCCATTCAACTCTCCTTGAACCTTCTAATGTTCTACTCGCTACAGAAGAGAAGAAGTACTTGTATATAACCAAATGCATATATCAACATCAGTCTATGTAGCTAAGATTACGTTGGGATCAGAGGTTCGGTTTGTAGGGGCCCCTCTCCAGTGGAATGTGGCACCTTTGTTAATTCTGGGGGACAATGTTTGTCGTCCACAGCGCTAAGTGTGGATTAAATCTGCCCCAATTGCTCTTTCTAAATGGCTGCAAAAGAACGCGTCCGCCTGGGGCCCTCCTGCCTCTCTTACGAAAAATTGTTTGGGAACTCGGAGCTCGAGCACACCAAGTGAGACATCGCGGTGTGGATCACCGTGAGGAGGACAAGGATCGGACTTCCCATTGCTGTAGTGACTCAGGGGTAGTCTACATCCGCTCCGCTAGGGCCATTTCATGGAGACTCCTGCGGAGAGCTGTTCCCTGCGGGAAACCCTTGCAGATGTCGAGCGAAGCGAGCCGAGCCCCACGCAGTGGCTCTCCGCGAGCAGCGGCCAGCGGAGCGTCCTGGGCGCCATGAGTTAACGTCGCGGCACCCTTGATCCGCTCCGCTAGGGCCATTTCACGGAGACTCCTACGGAGGGCTGTTCCCTGCGGGATCGCCCAAGCAGGGGCCAGCCGAGCGTCGCGGCAGCCTACATCCGCTCCGCGTGTGCCACTTTATGGCGGAGTTCTACATCGAATTCAATTACACTTGCATTATCTAAAAGGAATGGACCACGCGAGGTTCAATCTTCTCCTTCTCGGTGGCATCCTGAATGTCGATAGCCCCATCCGAAGTGTTCGTTTGATCGACATCAATGCCAACTCCGTCGTTCGAGATGCGGTAGAACTTGTTCCGCCAAAATCCGTCGTCTCCAAGAACTTCCTTTGCCTGCAAACGGTACCCGCCAAAGTGGGGGAGCACCTTGACCCAGAAGATCCAATACACCAACCCGATAGCAAAGATCCCCCAGGTGACTACGGGATGGATCCAATACGGCAAACTGTTGTAAACATGTTGTCCCTTGACCGGAGGGATATAGGGAGCCACGATCAAATAGAGAGACGATAAGGCAAAGAATACGATCACGGGGATGGTTGCTCTGATCGGAGGGTCCCAGTTTTTGCGGCCCCTCCAAGTCTCGTAATGGAGATACAATAATCCGAAAGCCACTGCGGTGTTGACGACATTCAAAGGGTAAGAAATCAAATTCAACACGAAATTGTAGGCATCTCCAGGAGGAGGAGCAACGATAGTGACAATACAAACGATCCAATGTTGCATCAATCCAACAAATGGAGTGTTGAAGGGTCTTTGAGTGGCAAAGAATCTTGAAAAGGGCAATGTTCCTTCTCTTCCTAGGGCCTGGATGATCCGACCCTGAGAGAAAATCACCGACATGACATTCCCTAACGCCGAAAGGGCGACAAACACCGACGAGGCAGTTTCGGCGGTTTCTCCGAATGCATACCGGAAAAATGATGCAGCAAGAATTCTTCCGGACCCGGCAATTTCTTCCTTGGGCACCACAGCGAAGTAGGCGATATTGACAAACATGTAGATCACTACAAGTGAGAAGAAGGCCAAGGGAGCCGCTGTCTTCAATACTCTTTGTGGATTTTTCACTTCTCCGAGAGCGTAGTTGACGTTGGAGTATCCTACATAAGACCAAATCACGTTGTACAACGCATTGACAATCCCAAATCCAGAAGGAGACTCTCCTTCGAATGCATTGGAGAAGTTGTGGGTGGGCTGGAAATCGTTGGTTTTGATTCCTCCTCCAAGGGCAACCCATCCGGTCACACTGATGAACAACACAATTCCAATTTTAAATAATCCGAGAAAATTGGCCAAATATAATCCGACCTTGACGTTGATGGCATTGATCAAAAATGCAAATGTAATTACTCCGATACCAATCCCACGCGAGTTCCATTGAGTGACTTCTTGTCCGGCGGCATTCAAGAGATATTCTCCCACCACGATCGAGTTCCCGGCGGCCCATCCAAGGAAAAACACATAGGAAGCATACATAGCAGTAACAAGGAACCCGGGCTTCTTATACACGTACTCCAAATAATTCTTTTCACCTCCATTACGAGGAATGGCTGAACCGAACTCGATGTAGGTGTAGAGACCGGTGAATGCAATAATTGATCCCACTGCCCACATGATAAGGGCAGTACCAACGGAACCAGAAAGGGAAAAGATAGTTGATCCGGTAGAGAAAACTCCGGCACCAAGCATCCGATTTATGCATAATGCAGTAGCGGAAATTATTCCGATTTCCTTGTCATTACGATCGATTTCTACTGCAAGATTGACGTCAACGGGATGAGAATTGGAGGTTATGGAGAAGTTGTCCGTCTCGTCTCTGCTATCCTGTTTATCAGATTTGTGGAAACTAGTGATGTTTGAAAAGCCCATCGCTAAAATTGAATTCGGAACAATTTATGAAAAAGACAAAGACAAAGACAACTTCGGATAAATTTTGCGGCAATTGGGGCTAAAAATTTCTTTTCACCCAAAATGGAAATTCGATGCTTAAAGGAACCAAAGATCAAATTGGTAGATCAGGTCTTGAGATGGAGACAGTCAATACCTGTGGCACGATCAAGATTTGTAGATGATCAACACCTGGAGATTCTCTTACTCAAGTTTCTTGCAACTCCAATTGATTCGTTCAACTATGACGAATGGAACGATCAAAATTTTTTCCTGCAGCAACAAGCTTTCCTATATGCACAACCCAAGCCTTGAACTTCAATCGGATAAAATCCAAATCAAGTAATTCGGTGTTTGAAATTTGTTAACGCCACGAGTTACCAACAGTCGAATACTTTTGGTTTGGCTTCAAGTTGCAAAGTTTGAAAACCATTCACTTAACTTTATATACTTCTTCAATATGCCAATCCATCGATTGCGATATCGCGGCGGTTGTGGATTTCAGAAAAAATTTTGGCGCCTATCACAGCAACAGCAAGGCCTAACAAATTGTGGCTAACGCCCAGAGAACTCAAAACGCCGCAATTGACACAAGAGTGCCAGAGTCGTAGAACGTTACACAAAACCGAGGGGGTGCAACAAGAAAAAGAAACTTGAAAATTTTTCTTTTTTTTTCGCTTTCCTCGGTTCCACCAGTTCCGACCATTGAGTTCCGGTGGTCGACATTTTTGTGCGTTTAGTTCCACGCACGATTGTAGAAGTATCCTGCATGTGGTGACGAGCTTTTCGAAATAAAGTTTAACAATCATCTGAGATTTTGTGTGCGGCGCGCCTCACAAAAAGGGGTTGGAGTGTCTCACATATTGCATGATTGGAACCGGAGTCAGATTGATTGAGCGGTGGGGGGCAATAGACTTGATGACTTTAGGAGTTTAGAGAACACCATGGATGGTGGAAAGATGTAAATCGTAGGTTGATTGGGATGGTGAGATGATGGAGGAGGATTGTGCTGAAAAAGGAATGGAAGGTGAGGCCGGAAATTTAGAACGGAAGAGAGCCAAAAAAGGGGACAACCTGAACGCGAGGGGAGCGGTCTCCGATATATCCCAGTGGGCTAATAATATCGTCCTCATTTTGGGACACGGAGCATTTTGGTGAATGAGAACTTGTGCCGAGTGTTCACCTTGGTTGTACTCTCTGTGATGTCTCTGCTGTCTCTGCTGTCTCTGCTGTCTCTGCTGTCTCTGCTGTCTCTGTTGTACTCTGTTGCATTCTCCTGGATCGTATTCTCGTGGACTGCATCATGGCGGTCACCTGCCTTGTGAGAGTGGTCCCCCACTCGTAACTTTCAAAATAATCAATTTCGCACCATTGGCAGAGAGACCAGTCGTCGTTCTCGTATCTCTTGTCCATTTCGGAACCCTTTCCTTCCTTTCCTTTCCTCCCTGTTGTGCCTCTTGTTCCTCTTCCCTCAAATGTTCAGTTCCGTATTGAGCTGAGATGCATCCATGTCTTCGCAAGCATAATAACTGCTTTTCTCTGCTATAGAGCAATAGGACTGTTCAACAACTTTTGACTGTACCCCTCTGCCCTATGCCCTCCGCCCCATGAGTCAACTGAAGCCGCCAAGTCCAGCCGCTGCTGTCATGTTTTCAAGGGTCCTGATCCTGCAGCTTCTTTCTGGTGTTGGCCGCTTGGAGTTTTTTCATCGTCCGGCTATTATTGGCTTCATGAAACGGGAGAGAACATTCAGAATAGGGCAGAGGTTGTGATGGGTGATAGGTGATATGTGATGTGGATAACAGTCCAGATGTGGGGGGACACATGGGTGGGGGCACAGGGGTAGGTACACTCGATGCCTGTACCAGTTGATGGATACAAGACAAAATCAAAGGGCAAATACTAAGGTAGCTCTCTCCTTCCCTCTTCTCCTTCCCCCTTCTCGCTCCCTCCCTCTTTCATTGCCACCCTCAGTGCTCGTCCAAAGTGTTTAGATTCAACCCAAGAACCATCTGATCCTAATCTGGATACTCCCATCCGATCCTAATCTTTGCACTTCCTTGGTCAGTCGAGTTTGGTTCTTCTTTCTGAATTCGTTTCCTTTCCTTCTGCTTCCTCTCTTCTTTTCTTTATTGCTTCATGGACAACTGGATTGCTTTCCTTCCTTTCCTTCCTTTCCTTCCTTTCCTTCCCTTGCGTCAACGATTCATCAAAGGGTCCAACCTGGATATTAAAATCCTCCTGTTGCAACCGGTACCGATTAACTTTTCTGACTATCCTTACTCTTTCTGTCTCTTTCCTACTCTTTCTGACATTCATAACCTTCTCTGACATCTGACAATCTCTTCCTCTGACTGCTGTTCTCCAGACAACTATAAGTGTCCCTTTGATAGAACCGTACATGAAGATTCATGTTCTCTCTCGCTTGTAACGCATGGCCGCTTCACCAAGAAGAAAGGATAGGGTGACTGACAAGCGACTGAGCCCTGGACCATATTCGGGGCTTTGAAGTACAAACACTTGCTTGTGTTGATGTGCTGTACTAGTGAAGTAGAGCTGCGTGCTGTCCTGAAGCAGTTGCTGAGCTAGGGGGAGCAGTTGCAGAGCGGGAGCGGGTAGTTCCAGAACTGTTCATTGTAGAACATTTTGTTGTTCTGGAGTTGCATGACTTTCTGATACAAGCGACCCTGCTAGTGCATTTTGGTTGCGTTAAAGGGTCCTCCCTCGTACCGTCAATTGTATTTGGGCATCCTTCTGTCTCGTTCGTTGCACCAATGGACGCTAACACTCCACTAAGCTTGTCCGATTGACATTCTCGCGAGTCCTTCACCACCCCCATGGCCGATGTCGCACGCTTTCACCACCTTCGCTGCCTTCACTGCCTTCTCCGCTGCCTTTCACTTCCTGCTGCCGCTCATTCTCGATCACCTTCCAGTCCAATTGCTTGGTGTCTCTCCCTTCTACCCGTCAATGATCTCCAGCTCTCTCTAATTCATCCTCAACCAACTCCACTTGCACTTGCACTGCCCATGCTCGTTCACCTCGTCTGGTAAAACCAAAAAATTAGGGTCTCGCTTCCCCACCTTGAGAGATTCGGTCGTAGCGCCGACTGCTTCGCTTTTTTCTTTTTAAACAAAATCATTCAATCCAATTTTTGAACTTACCGAAGTGGGTTGCTCAAATAGGTTGGGCCACTGCTTTATCATCTTTCGTTTATCATCTTTCCTTTATCATCTTTCCCATATCATCTTTCCCATCTTGTTGTTTTGGACCTGTTGTTGACGATCATAGTGGGGTATACAGAGAGGTCTGTGTTTAGAACAATCTTTGAGAGGTAAGCCACTTAAAATCTCCACCATCTCCATCTCCTCCACATCCTCCTCCTACTTAACCACCTCCTCCACCTCCTCCTGTTGTTTCGTCTTTGGTTGATATCAGCCAGTTGCAACTTAACTGGACTGCAGCAAAGAACAAAACTTCATTGAGGCTGAGATTAAGGCTCCGGGCCCCGTTGTTCAAAAGCATTATTGAGTGTTTCGTAAGCAAGATCAGAGAAGTTTTTTATTTGAAGGTTGTTATTGGAACAGTTTCAGAGCCCGTAGATAGTGACTGTTTCGTAGACGAATATAGACGAATACAGTGACAGACCCTGTGTGTGTGTGTGTGTTGACTGACTGTTGATTGATTGCGATTGACTGCGATTGATTGTGTTTGACTAGCAGAAGCGGTGACTGACAGAGTCCGACACTGCAAGACTGGAAGCGACTTTGGTAGATAGGATCTGATAGATACTGCCCGATAGAGACGGCCCAAAAGAACTAACTAACAGACTGACTCTCAGCAACTTCTTGTCGCTAGTTCGCTGTCCTGGACTCACTGTCCCTTTCTCGCTGTCACAACTTCTTGCTCGTTGACATTCACAGCAACAGTTCCCCCAGGATCAACTCATTTTGATCAGTTCAAGTCTGAATCAAAACAAGAACAACTTAAAGATCAGTTCCCAGCCTATTCGTGCAAGTCTTTGGATTTGTCCATCACTCCAAATCATCCCGTCACTTTCCCGTGAGTCGCTAGCAATCTGATCACCAGTGCCAACTAACAATAGTAAGCGCTCCCCCATACGCTGTTGAGTCTGGCTATCACCAGTCGCCCCACCCTATTGAAGCTATTGGAGCCACCCCAAGTGGTATCGTGTCTCTAGCTGAACGTCGAGGATATCTCCACCGTATCCTTAGTGTAGTTGGACTCAAGACTCTAGTCTCTGGCACTTGGAACAAACTCAGAGTGTCACTGAAGGGATTCCCTAGAGCTGAAGGGCGAGCCAAGAGAATTGCCAAGGTAGTCGCATAAGGACGTGATAAACCGACACCTATCCAGCAGAGCACCCTTCAACGAAACATAATCCCCTTTTAGTAAGACACACCTGCCAACAAATTCAACCCTTCTAGGTGAAACAACCACCAAAATATCATCAAATCTCATCGTTCTATATCAACAAATCTGATCCAATTTGCTCTTCTCCAGTTCACTTCTGACATTTGATTCCCTCTACCATGCCAAATAGCCCTTCCCATACTCATCATAGAAGAAGGAGATCTCGTTCAGGTTGTCTAACCTGTCGTGATCGTCATATGAAATGTGACGAAAATCGGCCAATCTGCAACAATTGTATCAGATCAGAACGAAAGTGCCATCGAGGTATACGATTGAACTTCACTCAGTACATATTGTACGATCCGGAGATACATAAGGACCAACAAATGAAGTTACAACAACATCAGCATCCGTTTGCTTTACGATTCCTAGACCAGTCCATCACCACCGCATCGCTATACAAATATGGCTTACGACTGTATCAGCCGTACATGAAGTTTCATCAACCGCAGGACTTACAAGAGTCTGATTTGGAGTACCAGCTGGACATGCGAATGTCCCAAATGAGTGGAGAGTCGCTGGAGTACTTTGCGATGCCTTCTCGAGCCGGTGATGGGAGTCTTTCCGTGGGTTCTTCTCGGAATTTGGAGACAAATTCAGCGATAAACAAGCCGTTTCACTCCCTGCAACAGCAGCTGTCGCTCAGTTACCGATATTACGTTGGTCCGACTCCCGTAGAAGGATCGGTGCCAACACCATTGGAATCGGAAGTGGTGCCCTCAGGTTTGTCCCATCGTTCAGCACAATATCAACCCATGGCTCTGAGTCCATTCACAACGCCGTCTTTCTCTTCGGAGTCCATAGTTAAGGTTGCGTCCACTCCTTTCATCCTGCCATCCCATTTCTATTCGACAGACATCTCTACTTTCCAGCCTGGAGTATCTCAGAATCCAATGGACATGTCTCCATTCCAAGTACGTGCCTTTCAGAATCCTCCAGGAATTTCTCCATTTCAAGAAGAAGTGGGGCGAACATCAACAACTTCCAATGCCTTTTCGGCTGCAACTTCAGCTCACTTTCCGATGAGTGTGTCGTTGTATTCAGCAGGAATCTCTCCCTACCCCGGTGGAACCACCTCCTATCCCGTGGTAGCTTATCTGGTGCCGACAATGACTCCAGTGACTACCAGTGCCGTTCCCTATAGCACCGTGGGTCCTCTGAACCCCCAGTACCATGGCATCCATGTGCCGCCGCTTATGTATGCCCCAGGCTATCACTTCCAGGTCCCGCAGTCTTCCTCACCCAGAAATATCACTCCACAGCAGTCCCAAGAAAGGGAGTTCGTTCCACCTACATCTACTGCGTGGGCACAGCCTGCTGCTCTTCCCCTTGTCCAATCTCGTGCACCACCACCACCTCCTCCTCCTCCACCACCAGAGCCTACCATATTACCAGGAGTTGCTAACCAACTCACAAATCTTATCAACAACCAGCATTACTATGCATTTCTTGACTTGTTCAACGAGTTGGATATTTGGAAGCTGGCGGTTCCTAGCTATTGTTTGGCGTCTGCTGGCCCATCACATCGAAGTAGATTCCTTCTTGACTGTCTATTAGCAACCAATGAGCGAGCCAGTTATCCTTCTACGATTCTTTCGCAGCAAGATGAGCTTTGGGCCTCACTGAGAAATGAAAACTCGAAGGATACACTCGTGATCGTAGGAATCAGCATCGCATTGGTGTTGATGGGAATATTGGTACGACTTCGAGAAACCATCCCGAAGAGACATGGCGTCGGACCTACCACTGCTGGACAGTATTCTCCAGAAAATTCCGCCAGCGAGTCCCGAGAGGAGCACAGTTCCCAGTCCACTTATATGGACCATGAGTCACGATGGGGAAGTGAATCGGTATCTACTGGATACCATGTCAATCATGGTACTGGCCGTGTTCCCGCAGTGGGTCCTGGTGCTGTTGCTGGTGCTGGTGCTTCTTCCACGACTGGTTATATCGATCAATTCTTGGATCACCGCCCCGGCAACCACTCCCTGAATGTTGAGTCGCTCTTGGCCATCTTCTACGGACAGATCCGACTTTTTGACAAATGGGCCGCCAAATTTCGGTGCAAAGAATATCCCGAAACTCTTACTGCCGCAGAATCCTTACCCTTGCCCAATTCCTCTAGTTCTGTCCTCTTGAGCTCATCTCTCCAAGCAATTGTGATTTTGAGGTTATTCTTCATCAAGCTGGCTCGGATTTCCTTTCCTTTATTTACTAACCAGCTCGAGGAAGATTTGGTGACAACGCCAGAAAGATTCATATTTCCTCGAGCCACTCTCTGGCCGGGGCAGAAACCTGGAAACGAGTTCCGCAATGGCAAAGGAGAATCGATGAAGTTGCGCGATGAGTTGTGGAAGGTGATTTTGGGTTACTGGAGTGGATGGCCCACCGTGAAAGAAGTGGGTGGAATGGACGTTGTTGGCCCAGGCCCAGCGGGTGGAGCAGATGAGGAAAGACGGAGTGCTGCTATAGTTAGTGCAGGTACAGGGATCAAGATTGACAAACATGAAGGGGAAACAGATCAGGCGAGAGGACTGGGTCAAACGTCAATTGCTGGTCTAGTTGCAAATCCAGTTGCAGGTACAATTGGAGGAAACACTTGCAACCTTCGAGAGGGCGGGCCACTTTTGCATTTGGTCGTGGAAGACGGTCCTAGTGATGCTATGGCTATCAGCAATGGAGATAATCCTTTGGGAGAGAATGGAAGTTCTGAATCGAAGCGAAGGTATCGCGCGAAATGCCATTACGATATCATCTCACGGTCTCGAGATTTGGCGTTGGAGGAAGAGTTGTCCTGTCAAGAAGGCGGGGTAGCGTTATTGCGCGAGCGATTGCAATGTCAACGAATGCAACCAACCCAAG
Source organism: Chernovozyma sophiae-reginae (assembly GCA_030564725.1). Taxonomy (NCBI): domain Eukaryota; kingdom Fungi; phylum Ascomycota; class Pichiomycetes; order Serinales; family Debaryomycetaceae; genus Chernovozyma; species Chernovozyma sophiae-reginae. Next base: position 39,866 of record JAKTYG010000086.1, read on the forward strand.
GTTCCGGCCCGATGCTGTTTGGTATAAATGATGTCTATGGTTCGGGCTCAAGTACTGGCTCAGCGTCAGAGTTCACTGGCGATAATGGAGCAGGAGGTTCAGCAGGAACGGCTGCAACTTCTCGTGGTGTTCGATCTGAATCCAACGTCGTAATGGTTGCTGGGAATTTCTCTTATGCCAGAGACTTGGGCCCGTGTTCATCTGGATACGACGACCATCGCGGAAACCATTTCGCCAACAATAACTACAATCTGTCCATCCATACCTCCGTCCCGATGTCTACTCCCATGTCCACACATATGTCAACTCCAGTACCGCCCATGTCCGTACCAACTCCCTTGGCCATTTCATCGTCTGTACCCATTCCGATTCCCGAGCCCAATGCGGATCACAACACTACCTCCTCCACTGGTACTTCCTCGCGATTCCAGGGACTTCGGCAAGAGCGAGTTCTTGCTGTCAACCTTCTTACGAACCTCCTCCTTCTCAAGACGTCCACCGACATGTCCAAGAAAGCTTCCTGCAAAGACTTGATCCGCCACATGTTCTCATCCTTGGGCCCCTCCACAAACTACTGCAATAGACCAAACAGTCCAAATGCCTTATCCTTTTTCGACTGGATACTCCACGATGTATAGTAATCTCTAATGGCCACTCACAGTAAATATTTCTGAACCTTGTAGTAGTTACCAGCCAAGTCGCTCAATGCTAAGAAGCAACAGCTCGTAGACATGCTGCCACCGTACCATTACTACTCAATTAGAATAGATAATGCCTTGCCGAACTCACTTAAGTACGAGTGGCTAAGACCGTTCGCACTCGACGACTCCCAGGGAATCATTTTGCTTCGAACAGACCGGTATTGGTATGCATTGTTCCAGCGAAAAGATGGCACTTGAACGTCAAGATTAGAAGCATCTCTGAAGTTCTACTTGGATACCATCAGCGTGATCTGCTCTCTGCTGACTACTGGAGACCTTTTTGCCTTCCCAGCTCTAGACCTTAGAAGCGTTTTGGCGCTCCTCTCGGCGCTAAAGGGGGAGAGCCTCCGCGAAGCGCTTGTCTCGTAGCGCAGGAATGCGGTACTTTGGAGTATAAGGCACTTAGAATAGTGACGGATCAAGTGACCTAGACGTTGGTACTATATAACTCTTTTGTAGGTCAAATTAGGCTAGGTCCACCTTTGCAGGGATCATGGTTATAGATGCTTTTCTAGTTGGGTCAGTCAGTTCTTAGGTTGGAATGCATACCCCGGCGGACTTCCGTTCCAGCTTAATCATGGTTGCAGGTCTCTGATCCAGCCTACTTTCTAGGAAGCCAACGATGCGAAACTGAAACTCCCCTAATCTGTCTCTAAAACGACTTTGGCTCTCATCTTCCCCCAGAATGAGAATCCATTACGGAGCCTCGATAGGAAAATACGGCACCGTGGGGAACTAAGCGCACCTGTAAGGGAACCAAGTGGCTGCAACTTGAACCCAGTCCCTTCTTGCCACAGTAACAACATAGAGTCTGGCTCGGTACCCTCATGCGCAGGAAGCCCAGGAGCGCTAGGGGACTCCACTAGAATGTCAAATTTAAGGAACCGAGACGCTCCGCGGGCCGTTGAGCGCGGGGAGCCACTGCGTGGGGCCAGGCTCGCTACGCTCGTGCTTTGGATTTGCCGAAGGAAACAGCTCCCCGCAGAGAGTCTCTATGAAATGGCCCTAGCGGAGCGGCTGGGGACTCCCCTAGAATGTTAAATTTAGGGAACTATGACGCTCCGCTGGCCGCTGCTCGCGGGGAGCCACTGCGTGGAGCCTGGCTCGCTACGCTCGAGTACTAAACTTAGCGGTTTCCCGCAGAGAACAGCTCTCCGCAGGAGTTTCCATGAAATGGCCCTAGCGGAGCGGTAGGGGGGTCCCCTAGAATTTGAAGTCTGGGGATCCACAATGCTCCGCTGGCCGCTGCTAGCGGAGAGCCACTGCGTGGGGCTCGGCTCGCTACGCTCGTTCTTCGTGCTCTGTGAACGTTTAGGGTCGTTCAGGCTGCTGCAACCTCGAGAAGCAACTCATAACTTGTAGCCACACCCTAGGTTAAAATTCTGGTACCTATCAGGTTCGTAACCCTTGACTCTACCATGCAAACATTACCCGGAACAACGTTGCGAAAAGTTTTCCACTTGCCCCTCCGAACACGATCCTTTCCCATTGATTGAAGTTGTTCTTTGTTCTGGAAGTACAAATACCAAGCAAATTCTTCACTTGAATTAAACAATTGTGATAAAAAAGATGTCTCAAGGTACTTTATACATCGGTGGTCAAATCCGTGGACTTGCTGCCAAATCCCTTATCAAATATTTCAATTTAGATATTGAAATTAAGGACCAAGAAGCTCCAGAATATAAGGATGCTTTCCCATTGAAGAAGATCCCAGCGTTCATTGGACCAAAGGGTTTCAAGTTATCTGAAGCCATTGCCGTTAACATTTACTGTATGTATGATTTTCCTCTTTGATGTTCCTTTTTCTGATGCACCAAGCTTATCCAGTACGCCAACCAAATCCTTAAGTTGAGTCTCTCCCATGCAGTGAGCCTTTAAATGATGAAAGAACCTTTTTTTTTATACAGTTATCCCTGTCTTAATAAACTATGTCGAGATCTCTTAATCTGAACCATAGGATAACAGCATGGAAGGATTGACAGTTGAGGATGGGGGGTGGATAGATGGAGGATCGGTGGATGGGGATGGATAGATGGAGGATGGAAGTGACCGAGAAGGGAATGAGTTTGGGAGAGAGAGGATGGGATGGAGAGAGAGAGAGAGAGAGCGCATGTGTGTGTGTGTTCATGGGAGACTCAATACCATCTCTCTATCTGTGTCTCTACCTCAGTCTCTTTCTTCTTTCTTTCTTTCTTCCTCACTTTCTTCCTCTTTCTTCCTCTTTCTTCCTCTTTCTTCCTCTTTCTTCTGTTTCATATCGTTACTAACTTCTTTCTAGTGGTCAATTTAGCTGAACAAAACTCTAAATTGTTAGGAAAGAATGCTCAAGAGTATGCCCAAATCTTGAAGTGGATCTCATTGACCAATTCTGAAGTTTTGCCTGAAGGATGTGGTGCCTTTTTAGGATTAATTGGTAGAGCTCCTTACAACAAGAAGCACATTGATGAATCTTTAAAGAACCTTGCCGTTATTGTCTCAATCTATGAAGAAAGATTATTGAACTATACCTATTTGGTTGGTGAAAGAATCACTTTAGCTGATGTTTTCTCTGCTTCTTTATTTGTTCGTAACTTTGAATATTTGTTTGGTAAAGAATGGAGAGCTGAACACCCAAATATCACCAGATGGTTCAAGACTATCATTTCTCATCCTGTCTTGAACATTGCCGACTTCAAATTTATTGACAAACAAGTCGAATTTGTTCCTCCAAAGAAGGAAAAGAAGGCTGCTGCTCCAAAGAAGGAAGCTGCTGCTGCTGCTGCTGCTGAAAAGGCAACTGAAGAAGCCGAAGACAAGCCTGAACCAAAACCAAAACATCCATTGGAACTCTTAGGTAAGCCAAAGGCTGTGTTAGATGAATGGAAAAGATATTACTCCAATCAAGATACCAGAGAAAAGGCCATTCCATGGTTCTGGGCCAATCAATACGATCCTTCCGAATGGTCCATCTGGAGAGTTGATTACAAATACAACGACGAATTGACCTTAACTTTCATGTCCAACAACTTGATTGGTGGGTTCTTTAACAGATTGTCTGCTTCCACCAAGTACTTGTTTGGTGCTATGGTTGTCTATGGAGAGAACAACAACAACGGTATCACTGGGTTCTTCTTGGTCAGAGGTCTGGATTACAAGCCAGCGTTCGAAGTTGCACCAGATTGGGAATCTTATGAATTCACCAGATTGTCTGATTCTGCAGAAGATCGTGACTTTGTTAACAACATGTTGGCATGGGATCAGCCGGTTGTCATCAACGGAGAGTCCAGAGAGATTGCTGACGGTAAGGTGTTCAAATAGTCGAATCCAATTGAATTGTACTTTTGCTTGACCCTCGGCGACGCTTTTGGCGTCCTTTGTAGCTTTTTCTTTGTATCTTGGGGTGGATCGTTGCACTGTTCTTCTCTGTTTTGCCCCCTGGCCTGTTGCTTTTATCTTTGAACTTTTGGCTGCAAATTCGCACCCGCCTCTTTCTGTGTGAATGATCTACCGAGCGCGCTGTCCGACACGCAGTTTGGCGAGCTGGACGCTAAATCTGGCGGGAGTCGAACTGTCTGAGATCGACGATGAAGCACAGCGCCAAACTACCTCAACATGTTGATTCAGGGCTCTCTCTATCCTTCTGTTCCTAGATGTAGAGTGCACTGAACGTTGGGTGCCACGACGCTCCGCTGGCCGCTGCTCGCGGGGAGCCACTGCGTGGAGCCTGGCTCGCT
>JAKTYG010000087.1:0-44081 GCA_030564725.1 Chernovozyma sophiae-reginae
AGAGTAATAAATATATTATTTATTTTTCTTCATCGGGAGTGTATAGACTTTGTAACAATAGTGAGCATAGATAGTTCAGATGGTTCAGATAACTCAGAGATAGACTTTTCACTTGATCATGGTTCTAATATTTATCAAGTATTCCTCATTTTTGTTGATATCATTATGTATATAGCAGAGTACCTTCCACGTTTGGACTCGATAGTGATATCTCTAGATGTAGAAAATCCAATAAATAGCGTGAATCTACTGTCCAACACTTGTATAATCATTGATAATCGAACAATAAATCTTCCAATCCATTCTGACAAGTCGAAGAATGAAATAAAATTGGTCAACTTCAAGCAAGATCAAACTTTACATAACGCATCTCTTACCCTTAAATTACCATCAAAGGATTCAAATGAATCATTCATGAATTATTCAGTACCATCATTCGCATCATCTTCTAGTAAATTTATCCAGCGATGGTCTGTCAAAGATCTAAAGAACAAGACCTTACAAGACAACAACCAAGCAAACCAGTTTCAATTTTGTTGTAAATCTTGTAAAAAGTGCTTAATTGATAGCAAAGATAGAAAATTCTTTGATATGCCGTCTGAATTATGGTCAGAAATGATGGAATTTTGGCATTGTCATAAACCGAACATAAATTTAAAAGATATCGAAGAAAAGCCATACTACAAAGGTATACTCAAACCAGGAAATTTGAACGAGGTCATAATAGGTAGCTACTACTTATTTGTAAGAGACGATCAGCCAAGTCTTATATCGATCAAGGATGATAAATGTCTTTGTTCTAATTGTAACTTCCAGTTGGGATCTTACCTTGAAGATATCTCAATTTACAATAAAGAAATGTACTATAGAATAAATAAATGGAATCTCGAGTTGAATTATTCAATTAATGATGGTCAACTAATAAAAATCGCTGAGTCTTATCCGCCATACCTATACATCTATAATTTAGTGATGGACAAGATCAATTCTTTGGCAATACGAAAGTTTCAAATCAACGGTAGTTTCTTTATTTGGGTAATCAACATTGGTATTAACATATCCACTGGGGAAAACATTTACAATAATACTTTAAAAATATTGTATGAATTTATGGATGAAAAGAATGACGAATTTGAAGATAATACAGAACTGTTAACAGTTCCTATAGAAATCTACACCAGCTTTATTGGAAAGTTGAACGAAATCAATGAAACACTTCCAAATTCTAATAAGACACAAATAATAAAAAACGATAGCAACGAATCTATAACATATAAAGTTGGATATTTACCTAATGAGTAAGTCAAACAAACAAAAGATTTCTCGCTCAAAATTCACTTTCTTCTATCACAGTCTTAACAACTGGAACAACAAGCTTTCTGGAACCTGCGAGAAATGTTTGATTATATAACTTAACCACTTGATTCTCTTCATTTTCATTAAGCTTAGTAACTGTTTTCAGATCAAGCTTGTATAAAGTCTCATTTAACTTCAATTGCGAAGTAACAGAAGATCCTAATTCACTGAATAGATAATTCAATTTAGATGCTTTATCATAAGTGTAAACAAATTCTCTAGCATAATTGTTATTATCCTTTCTGGTATAAGATGTAGTTGTTACCAAAAGATCCAATTTATAATCTTTTCGAAGTTCAATGAATGCTTGAATCACATCCTTGTTTGAATAATTTTTCAAAATCCACGAGTAAGGTTTCAGAAGAGAACTAAATCCAACTTTAATGTTGGTATGGTTTTTATTCTGAAACTGAAACTGTTTATAATCTTTACGTAAGAAATCTTTAAACGAAAAGCCCTCAATGTCTTTCTTATTGGTCTTTATTTGCTTGTAATAATTGTCAAATACCGTAACTTCAGTAGTTGAAGAAAGCTTGGAATTCGTTTGAGGAACTGACATAAATGATTTGAGTTGATCACCAGCTGCAAGAATTTCACTGTAAGTTTTGAAGGCAATAGAGTCTTGTTCTTCAACTTTTGATTTCATGTTGGTTGTATCGATAAGTAACGGAGCTAACAACAACAGAATTACATCTTTGCCGTTATAATAATTAGCTGGTTCACCAATTTTCTCGAACCAATAATTAAATACCATCGAAGAACAAGAACCATTTGAATGGATGATTCTTGGATTTGCATCAAGAGCAAAATTCTCATCACTATGATGATCTATAATGGATACCACTTTAATTAATTTGTTTTTGTAAGCTTCAATGATCTCATCTCCTTGCAAATTACAATGATCAACAAGAGCAAGTTCAGAAATCGATGATTGATTTTCAATCAACTTTGAGAAGTCTTCGACAAAGTAGAGCAAATCCTCAGTAATAGAATGAGCCTCTAACAACAGTTTAATGTCTCTTCTTAATCTGAGATCATCTCTTGGAATATTTATTATTGGAATAATGTTGGTTGGGCTCTTCAAATTGCTAAAGTAAGAATATGAGATTGCTGATATAACCGAATCTAAATCTGCGGATTGATTACCAGATACAAATGTGAAAGGAGCTTTTATTAATCCTGTTTCAATGCCATTCTTCAAAGAACTAAGAAATGATCTTACCGACATGTTTCAATGGTTGTAGAGAAAGAACGTTATTAGATCTTAGATCAAAAGAATCAAAAGAACTATCTCAAGCAATCTAGATGAGAGGTATCTAATGCGCGGTTTCAGCCGCGATTTCAATTCTCACTGATGAAGTTTTCTGAGCAAGACAACGATTGACACCATCAATGAACAACAGAATGTCAAATGATAAAGTCAGTATCAAGCTACAGAATATACTTACGATATCTACAACGAAAAACATGAATTTTTTGAAAGATGTTAACTATATTTATCTCTCTTACTCTTTTTCTTTTTTTTGGTTTCATACGTTGGTATCACCAATTGTCTAATTGTTTCTTAGACGTCTCTCTTCGGTAGATCTAAAATTTTTTGAGGCGAAAAACTTCGTAAATTCATTATTTTGAGTAGTGTAGCTTTATATCTAACCATTCTCTCTTCACAATTTCTTCTGGAGGTAATGCAACATCACCATATGTGATTGCTCTGAAGTAATAGAAAAACCATGCAATACCAAAAACCAAAACAAGCACGTAAATATTCATCTTAAGTCTTTTAACACCCTTGGGACCTGGGCCTGTTCCATTACTTGAACACATGAATTCTGCCAAAGATCCACTAAATAATGCAGCAATAAGATGTGCTGGAAGATAATGATGTAAAAATTTCTGTCTATTCATAAGGAAGAATGGGAAATAATGGGCAGCCCAACCAACGAAAAAAAATCCAATAGTATAATATAACCGTGATCTGGCTCCATCGCTTAAAATGTATACTTCACGACGACGAGACAATTGATCTGCTAAAAGTAAACCAAGGTAAATTGCTAAAAAGGCAACTTCTAACCAAAATCCAACAATATTTCCAATGAAGAAAATCTGTTTCCTTTCGGAATTTTCGTTCCAAAATGAAACTCCTGATAGTGCCAATGGCCATGAGTCCGGTTGACTTGCAAATGGATGACTGGATGATAATTGGTTGTTGTGTTGAAACATTAAGATTTGTAATTCCCACCATTTCTTCAAGAAGGGAATCTTCTTGACCTCCTTTGGTATATATTCTGCTCTATAATCATCTGGAGATAAGTTAACAACTTCACCAAAGCTCCATGCAGTTTCTTGGTCTCTAAATTGTTTGTTACCACTTACTTCTTGGTACTGATGACCCCAATCAGGTAAATGCTCATCATCATGAGTCCACATTCCAACTACTGTATCAACGTGGATTACTTTAAATTTGGTTGCTCTTGTTCTAATCTCAACTACCTTGTTTTTCTCAAGAGATGTAATACTATCAGTAAATTTAAGTTTGAATAAAGTCTCTTTGAATCTTTCATCAGCAGTTTCATCTTTGACCACAGTAAATTCTTCATGGGTTGCCTTTAATGGTGATGCTACGTCATGAGCTAAAAGAAACCCACCAGTGTTGACATGTCTAAATCTAACTATATCTTCCGTTTGAACTTTTGTATTTGATGTAATTGAAGAGGTAGCGTTAGGTTCAGTGGCTGGAACGATTTCCCACCATGTGTTGGAGTTATGGTGCTCTTTATTTTCAGATTCGAATAAACAAGAGACGATTTGGCCATTTGATGAAATCCTTCCATCTTCATAACGTAATGGATATTTCTCTTCGTCTGAGTATAAATAGGCATCAGTTTCTTTGTGATTAATTGTAATCTGATCAAAGTAATGAACAGTCTTTGAATCTCTTGCCATTGGAGATTCTAATAATGTCTCTTGAAAATCAGACGACATAAATGAATCACCAGGACCAGATCTATTCAAAATTGCAAAATGTAAATAAAACCAAAATAAATAAATAACAAATGGTACAATAATTAGAGTCCAAAGTCTGGCTAAGAAATGACTAGCAAATTCTTCCATGGACAAACCATTGTTAAAATCTAAAAGAATCCATAATTCATATAATACACCAATTCCAATTGTCAAGTAAGTAAATACCCCCACGTATTTAGTTGAAATTACACAAGAAAGTGAAATTCCAGTCAAATAGAGCCAAATCCACCAATTTTTCGAAAATGGTTGCTTTCTAAAAGTTGAAAATTTAACGTAACAGAAAATCGTAAGAGCAACAAAAAGATTTAAAGTTGCATCCAAAAGAATAAGTCTTGAATCAATAACATGAGCATTATCGAAACAAACGATCGAAGCTGCCAATACACATGCAGCTACTGAATATCCTAAAGTTTTAAGGGTCCAGAAAAGTACCGGTACAGTCAAAATACCTTGCAAAGCAGAAAAGGAACGTAAAGCAACGTATGGAACATCTTGTGAAAGATAATCGTCACCAATGTTATCATATTTAAATGCTCCATCGTAGCCCACAATGTATCCAATAAATGCAATTAATAGTTTTGCAAATGGTGGATGAAGATCAAAAAAGTAAGTTCTTTCAAGGTAATAAGAAGCAAATTTCCCAAAATGAACTTCATCAAAGACAACACTAGTAGGATATCCAATGTTTACTAGACGAAGATAAGCAGCTATGAAAGTTATTACACCAGCTGCAATGTAGTATGAATTTTCATCTTCCAATGGAGATGATTCAACGTCAAGTTGTTTTTCAACAAAGACATCTTCCACTTCAATTGTACTAGCAGCATTCTTTTTGATACCTGATACTCCAGACTGTGTGGACCCCTTCTTGGAACCTCTATTTCTGACTTGAGCCGTCATTGGAAGCTCAATTCTTTGATAATGATTAATCCAAATACAATTACTCAACTCCCAGTTGACCAAATTTGTCAATACGTTTTGACACAGTGGCATATTTGGCGTGTGCAGGTGGAACGTTTGGTGTGTACAAATAATTGTTACGTCGCGCTCGAGGTACGTGGGCTAAGTTTGAGTAAACGTAACCAGATGAATGGCTTTCTAAGCCTTGTGAAAAGAGCTGGATTGCTACTCTGACAATAGATATAAGTTTATAATAACTACAGCTGGGTCAGAAATCAGTTGAAGAAAATGGTTAATGTTGTGTCATATTTGTAGGTTTTGGAAAAATATATTTATGTAGTTCGCTTATAATGTATGGGCAGTCTGGAAGTGAGTATGAATTTGGTTGAATATGAACGTAACTGAACATGAACATGAACATGAACATGAACGAACGTGAACCTGAACCTGAATGTGAACGTGAACGTGAACATGAACATGAACGTGAACGTGAACCTGAACCTGAATGTGCATTCACATGTCCCATCTTCCTTATTTCCTCCTTAAAAATGTGTATCCAGTATTGAAAACATAGTCTATCGTTGTATCATCGTTCCACCCTAATTCCGACTTGAACTCTTTCAAAATTTCGTCTGGGATATTCAAACCAGAGTCTCCCTTAGCCTCTTTGTAGTTATGATATCCACTATAAGTGGAGAAATAATCATGAATTTTCTGCAATGGAATGTTTCTCATATGGATATCAAGATCATCTACACCAGGAATTGATTTCCCACGAAGATTTGGCAGAAACAGATTCACTTTTATCTCAGTGAAAAGCTCCTTGGGGATGTTTTCATTAACCTCTTTTAGCTGGTCTCTAATAATACTTCTACCAGGTTGTTCCCAAAAGGGTCCAGCAAAATCGTCTCCATACATATATTTTGTAACAATTTGACTAGATTTCTCAAGCTTTTTTAATTTGACCTCTTCTGAATCCTTTTCACTACCAGAATAATCATTTATTACTGGATCAACATAAAACCAATAGGCAAGGGTCCCTCCAGATTTCAACAGTGTGGCAATTGATTCAAAAAATTTGGGATAATCTTTGAACCAATGAATACATTGAGCAGCAGTAACTAAGTCAAGATCACCGTTACCAAATAAATGTTGATCTTTTGATTCTCCATAAGCAAGCGATTCAACACTGCCAGTTAGAAACTGAATTTGAGATGTAGTGGCACCGATTTCTTTGCATCTTTTATCCAATAATTGATTAGCAGTATCGATCATATTAGCAGAAAGATCAGTTCCAATAACATGCTTAGAAAAATTCAATAGAGGGTAAGTAGCAACTCCGGTTCCACATCCTAAATCAACACTCTTATCAATCGGAAGACGACTGGAGTTTCCCGATGATACATAGTCTGCAAGAATCTTATAGAACAGGGCTGGGTAATGTGGTCTGAATGTATTATAGTTGAGAGTTTTAAAGTTTACTTTAGAAAACGTAGTCATTTTATTTGACGTTTGATTTACTGACCTATCAACCACCAATCGATATTTAAATAAGAAATTGGTATTGTCTTTATACTTCGTCTTATGTGCCCCACATTTGAATAATTTAAGCTTTTCGGAACCGAGTCCGCTCCTTCTTTTTTTTTTTTTAGGTGAATTTTTAAAGACCTCTCCCACGTACGGTCGCAACTTTGCAGAGGAACATACTAAAAGAATAGAACTATAATGGATGGGCATGAGTTCCAAAGAGTTATTGGATGACCACGTCGGACGATTGTTATCCTTTGAGTGAGCATTCGCGTAGTAGGATCGAAATAGGACAATTCTGGTCAGACTGTATCAACTACATCATAGAAAGGGTCTATATGTATTCCGAAGAGTGAATGAATAAATCAATAAATAAGTGAATAAGTAACATGTGAAAGATATCAGAGCAAGTAGAAAAGACTATTTCCTTTAGAAATGGCTCAATGATGACTGAACTTGCGTGAATAAAGTCGTCCTACCGATGGTTCATGGCATCCACGTTCCATTATTCTCCATGGTAACGTCCATATTATTTTGCTCAACAGTATAATCATTACCCATTGCCAAAAATGGCACTAAACCCAAGGAACCATCAGCTGCAAATTCATTCATCATAAATTCAGGGTTAAGGTTCATCTTGAAAGGATCGAATTCAAGTATTCCTTCAAGACTATCTTCATTATCTTCAACATTATTTTGGTTAAACATTGAAATTGGTGTATCTTCAAATTTACCAACATCTTGAAAATCAGTTGCTGATTGAACGTTCAGTAATTTAGAACCTTGTGTAGGAGTAACCGATCCATTATTGGAGTTTTTGCTTAATTTCGTCTCCAGATGATCATCTTGATAAACTTGGTCTCTTGCAATTGATGGTCTTAAATTATTCTTAGAAATGGTCGTAGTTGTCTTCTTTTTACTATTTAACGTCTTGTTCAAGTTTAATCCAAGAATACTTAAGATAGCAAATTCCAATAATTTGACTGAATTCTTAGTAAGACCTCCTGGTCCATTATATTCACTATCTCTATTAATCGAACTTATCGTTTCAAGTAAAAGAATTCTCAGGTTTTGATATAATGCTCCATTCTTAACATAATCTAGACATCCTTTCGCAACCAAAAGAGAAAGTCTTGCTTGTTCTCTTGACAAACTTATTGGAATTGGAAGAAGGTACGAATTGGCATTGCTTGATAAGTTTTTAAGAATTTCAAGTATTTGAATCGATGATTGTTGAATTAAACTTGTACTTGAAACAACGTTACTGCTAAAATTTCCCTTTGGTTTGAATAATTGTTCTTTTTGCAGTAGTCCAACGTTAAGACTATTACCATGTTTCGATATTACTGGCAAATATATTAATATTTTAGCATGATAGAAAAGAAATATTAACGTCAATTGTTGCCTGGAATAATTTTTCCATACAGAATCTACTGAGTCTGGATTGGAACTTTCAGTTAATGATATTCCATTAACATCAAATTCAAATTTAAGATCTCTAGGAAGTTCCCTTCTCCAACAATCTAACATTCTTTCACGATTAAGGGTCTTAGATGGATGATCTCCACTTTCATACCTTGAAAAGATAGAATCTAAAATGTTTGCTAATACTTTGGAGTATAACATCATACTCAAAGCAAATCTAGAAACCTTACCCACGATAGATAATTTAGTATTATTGACGATTAAAATATTCACATTCTCGGATGAATCATCGTCATCTTCTTTGCCAGCAAAGGGAATAGCACATTCAATTTCAAAATCTTTTAATAATCTTGGAACTCCTAAACTTAATGAAGAAAAGACGTCTAAGCTATATATACACCAAAAAAGAATACGACGTTCTCCTTGCTTGAAATTGTGCAAATTGACATTGTGATCTGAATTACTTCCACTGATCCCTAACACAGCAGCTGGACATCTGTGCAATCTTAGTTGTTGAGCCATTGTTGTAACTCTACCTCTTAATTCATAACAAGTGGTAATATCTCCAGTTACTAGGCAATACTGTAATGATAAAGTTAATATTTGTAACGATTGAATGGAACAGGACCTGGTGATAATGCAATCAGGTTTTATAAATTCTCGTATCAAGAAATCGTAATGATTTAATTGTGATAAATATTTGTTTGTTGATTCATCTTTTGAATATTTAGTTGATAGTAAACTCAAACTTATGATTAAAATCATCATTGCTCCAAATTTTTCTATCAGCTCATACGACGCTAAGGAAACTGAAGGTGGAGACGAATTGTTATCCCTGGAATTGTTCTTTTCATTGTCTAATACTGATTGTCCATGTTCCAAAAAATTTGTAAACGTTACGTAATTTTTAAGGAACGAATTCTTGTCTATAACTGGTAAAGCATTACCCCAATCTTGAAAATATATCGTAATGAAATGATCTAAATCAATTCTGGAACTGGGTAAATTTAATAGGTACTTTATGAAATAAGCAGCATCTGATTCAGGTAGTTGAATCATATTGAATCGATTTGTAAGAATAGAATGTAATATTTTATTCTTTTCTGAATTAAAGTCCTCCTGTCTCCGAATGATATCATTAGAACTTTCCTTTAAAGATGCAATTGCGTTAGCAGTTAATATAGCTGGCTTTGAATTAAATCCATAATTCTGACAAATTTTGGCCAAGAGAGTAGGTATGAATAATGTTTCTTCGGTGCTTCTTGGAATGGAAATAGCAACCAAAGATGCCAACATTTGTTGTTTACTGTTTTCATCATACTCTGAAGGCTGTTGACGATTTTTTTGCATTTGTGCTATAGCAGTAGCAGCAGCAAATGCTCCTGGAGCGGGACTAATTTCACGACCAGTACTACGAATACCTGCTGTAGATATAACACTTGATGTATCTATCAGCTGACCATCATCAAAACTTAGTAAACTTTCGTTATCATCATTATCACTCAATTGAATTGAACCTGCGATAGACACTGGATTAAGGGTAGTATCATAAATAGATCCAGCAACGGATACAGGTCTTTCATGTACAGCACTAGGGAAATCTTGACAGCTACAAGGTACCCCATCGTGATGATCATGAAGATGTGAATGCAAGCTGTCATTATATTGACTATCAAGTAAAGATAAGTTTGAAGAGGTTATTGGTTGCAGGTTTTGTGAATTTGAATCTGACATCTTAGATGAACTTAAACTCTGATTTTGATGATTTATAGTTCCATTTGTAAGTCGCTGATACTCTTCACTTGGAAGATTTACTATATTACTTCCTTGAATTCCACCTCCAATTTGTTGCTTCTGCTGATCAGAAGTTATTCCCATTCGACTTACATCCTTCATTCCTGAATTTAGCATAGAAAGTTGTTCATCTCGAAGGTCTAACATCCCAGTAAGTTTAGTATTTTCAGCCTCTAATTGACGTATTCTTTCTTCTAATGTCTGGGTGTAACCCTTAGGAAATGCTCTACGAGATAGTTTATCAGATACAACACACTTAAACCCAACGGCAGCACAATTAGAACAAGTGGGTAATTTTCCGTCACATCTGGTCTTTTTAGCTCTACACCTATCACATGCCTGAGCCACTCTTACTATAGAAGATCCAGGAGTATTGATAGTTTGGGTTGTAGAATTAGGTTTGATTTTTGGTTTGAGGGAACTTTTTGCAATTTTGGCTGACTCAGGAAGTCCTTCTACATGTAAAGATACTTCAGTCATATTGACTCTAATAAGAAAAGTTGTTTCTATTTTCACTCAGTATATTTGACAGAGTTTTTTGATTCCCATTAATTAATAGTTATAAAACAATATCTATTCAAAATATCAAATTTGTCCGTATGGAACCGACTAAAGAAGATGAATCAAGTTCAAGAAATCTGTGAGAAATTGGTCATAAGTGATTCATTTTTTTTATTTTTTTTTTTTTTGTCCCCAGGTTTTGCGAGCACACGACTTGATTTACAGTAGAATTTAACCTGCAAGCAGTAAAAATATAGCCTCTAACGCCGAGATATATTAAACGAACCATAGGAGATTAGAGAATAGGATGCAGAGGAAATTAAGGTCCAGTACCCGACCAATCATTGATTTCGGTGTTAGCGCATCAGATATAAACTCTGAATATGTAAAGAAAGAAGAGTTGGCAACTTTAAGAATTGGAGGGATGGAGAAGGTTTCTAGGGAAATCACGGTTAAACAAGAACCAATTGACGAGGTGAAAACTTCTTTAAGTATAGATGAATATAAAAATGTTGACAACAAAATTGACAGTTATAAGGTTGACAAGCAGAACATCAACAAGACAAAATTTATCAAAATTGAAGATCCTGCACTTGCTTTGCATGAGTTGATTGAGTACAAACCGTTTGAAACAAATCCATTGCAAGTGTTTTCTAACCAAGATTCACCAGTAAATGTATTCAAAAAGGTGACAGAGGAAGATCTTAAACTACTCAAAGATGTGACAACACCAAAAGATTGGCACTTGATATATAATGAAGTGGTTTCAATGAGGTCTAAGTTCATTGCTCCTGTTGATACTATGGGATGTGAAAGAATACCAGAACAGATTGACCCTTTAATCCGAAATAAGCCCAAAGTTTTTCGGTTTCAGTTGCTCGTATCGCTAATGCTATCGTCCCAAACTAAAGATGAAGTCAATTATAATGCAGTGCTGACTATGAACCATTATTTCATTACTAAAGGATACATTGATGGACTATGTATCGAAGCAATACTAAATACACCTGAACCAACTATAGATTCGTTAATTCAAAAAGTTGGCTTCCATCGAAGGAAAGCTCTCTATTTGAAGAAGAGTTGTGAACTTTTAAAGCAACAATTCAACAGTGATATACCTAAAACAATTGATGAGATTGTAACTTTACCAGGAGTTGGTCCAAAAATGGGCTATTTATTATTGTACAAGGCGTGGAATATAACCGATGGTATCGGAGTTGATGTCCATCTTCATCGACTAGCTCAAATGTGGCATTGGAGTTCAAAATCTGAAAAACCTGAAGTAACAAGGTTGGGTATTCAATCTTGGTTACCAAAAAAATTCTGGGGTGATATTAATCCTCTAATGGTTGGGTTTGGACAAATGGTTTGTTTACCAAAGGGTAGTAAATGTGATGCATGTGTACTAGCAACAAGAGGGTTGTGTAAGAATGTTAATAGAAAATTACTTAAACAGAAAATGACTCCAGAACGAATGTTGCAATTGCAGAAAGGAAGAGGAGACTTGTCTAAATTAATAGAGGATATAGAAGATTTAGCATAATAATTAAAATAATTCAAACTGTTAGGGTTGGGTAATGCCAGAGTAGTGTTCCCACGTAACCTATAGTTACACCTGTACACAGGGTGTGGGCCAGGATGAAATGACAAGTCTTCCTCTTAGTTAATTATGTATCACAACAAGCAGAAGGCAAGTTCAGCCACGGATTTAGACTAGTTTCACATCTACAGACCAATCTCCATCGTTAACCTTCAAGGATAAGACATGAGTGGAAAAAATATTTGAACCTAGAGAGACCTTTGGACAATTCAAGTACACATGATCTCGTAGAGTCTTAAGGTTACTTTAGAACTGTCGACTTTTGCTCCAATCAACGGTTCTCTATTCTAAAGGCATACATGTCGCTCCTAATAATAATAATAATAATAGTAATAATATATAATTGTAATAGTTTTCTAAAATTTGAATATTTGTATAGTTTTATAGATTTGAAGGCATATACTTCGGTTTCCTCTTTGGAATTAACAAAATGTTTAAGTTTAAATTTCAAAGGCTCGTTCTCTTTTTTTTGTTTTTTTTTTTTTCATTTCCTTTTGTTTGTTTCATTTATTTATGTTTTTTTCATCTTGGTTTATCACTTAGGAAGATATCCACCTTGAGAACAAAGCTGATAAAAGATTCCTTCTTTATCCTTAAGTAATTCATCTGGTGAATCAAACTCTTTCACTTCACCATGATCTAACACAAGAACTCTATCACTGTCCATAATTGTTTCTAATCTATGAGCAATGATTAAAATAGTCTTATTTTTAAATTCATTACGAATTGTTTCTTGAATGATCTTATCTGTTTGAACATCAACTGCTGCAGTTGCTTCATCCAATAATAATACTTTTGAAGGATTCAACAAAGCTCTGGCTAAACATAAAAGTTGCTTTTGACCTGCTGATAAATTTGATCCTCCTTCAAAGATGGTTGCATTCAATGCATATTTAGTTTCTAATTTATCTTTCCCTTCATTATTTTCCTCTTCCTTTGCCGTTGGTTCAGTCTTCATTGACTCTACATGTTCTTTTAAATGAGCCAACTCTAAAACTTTCCACAATTGATCGTCAGTATATTCACTGAAAGGGTCCAAGTTCTGTCTAACAGACCCTTCAACTGTATGAGCATCTTGAGGAATAATACTCAATTGGTGTCTAAGATCTGAAAGACCAATTTTTGAAGTATCAACTCCATCAATTTCAATATGACCAGAAGTAGATTCAATAATTCTGAAAAGAGCTAAAGTAAGTGACGACTTACCTGCACCTGTTCTTCCAACAATACCAATCTTTTCATTACTTTTAATTTCCAAATTAATATTTTTAAGAACATTGTCCAAATTTTCTGCGTACCTTGTTGAATAATTAACAAACTTGATTGAACCTTTATCTGGCCAGTTGGAAGAAGGTCTGCAATCTTGAACAATTTCTTCAGCTTCAGGAGTTAATTTACAATATTCAATAAGTCTTTCCACGGCAACTGTTTGAGTTTCAACTTCTGCCCAAAGTCTAACAATAGCATTAAGAATATAAGTGATAGACATTGCATAAACCATGATAAAACCTAATACTGATGCATTCATTTTGTTTCTAATTCCCATAGTTAAAGAAAGTAAACATGAAAAATAAATGAGAAGAGAAGAAATTGTTTGCAATCTGATTGATAACCATCTATTACATGCTTGGTTTTGGAAAGCAATTCTAATAACCTTGTTAATATTTTGCATATTCTTATGAATAAACCTGTCATTTTGTCCGTACGCTTTAACTGTGTCAATACCATTAATTGACTCTTGAATATGGGCAATTTTTGGACTCTTGGTTTTACTTTCAAGTCTCTTAAGTTCTCTTGAACATGGAATAAACCGTCTTCTAATTTGATTATATACAATCAAAAGTAATCCAATAATGATCAACATTGGTGGCAAGTTAAAAACAATTACTCCAAATGTCATTATAGCATTAAGAATTAAGGAAACAAAACTTGAAAAGATCCAAGGTAAATGCATATCAATAGTACTGATATCATCGGTGAAACGATTTAAAATTCTTCCAACCGGGGTAGTTTCAAAAAATCTCATTGGAGATCTAAGGATAGCCTTTGCCATTGAATCATGGAAATAACGAGCTCCACGAATGATACATAAGGACCATAATACGAATGCAGAAACTAAATTTAAAAGTCCTGCTGCAACACCAATTCCTAAATAGACAGTCAAATAGTATTTTGAATCAACAGTTTTCCCAGCTCTGGCATTTTGCTCGGACCAGGTAGTCAATAATGCTTTTTCAAGAACTTGGAAAAAGTACATCAAGAAGGAAAACACCAAAAAGACACTTACCCAAATAAAATTACAAGCTTGGAAATATTCAATGAAGACCGCTAACTTAACCTTACCCTTTTCACTAGTTTCGTCGTTATTACCTGTCCTTCGTACTGTGTCATCGTCATCATGATCTACATACACATGTGAATAGGACGTAAAACTTGCACGACCAATGGTTTCGTTTGAAATAGTTCTTTTTAAACCAAGTTCGGTGCCAGTGAATTCTACGATATCCTCAGTAACTTCCAGGGCAGGTAATTGGGTTGTAGGAGTTAGAATATGTCCACTTTTAGTAACATCACTTGAATGGGGTTCTTGTTCTTCTGGTTTGGACTCTTCATATTGTGCCTCATTAACATCTTTACGACCAAATTCACTGATCAACTTTGCCAATTCAGACTTACGGGCCATGACTTCATCAAAATTTCCACTTTCCACAAACTTACCTTTGCTTAACATGTAAATCATATTAGCTTCATGAAGTACAGGAACTGAATTTGTTGCTAAAACTTTTGTTTTTGAAGCGATGATTCCTTTGGGACCCAACACTTTCTCTATAATATTCTTACCAACGTGAGCATCTACTGCTGAAAGAACGTCATCAAATAAATAAATATCAGATTTTGAATAAACTGCTCTTGCAAGTGCTATTCTTGCCTTTTGACCTCCAGATAAAGATATACCCTTCTCTCCAACTACGGTACTATCACCATCAGGTAACACTTTAAAATCAGTAGCTAATTCACAAGCATCCACTGTCTTTTCATAAAAATGTTTATCAAGCTTGCACCCAAATAAGATATTTTCTTTAACGGTTCCGTTTAAAATCCAAGGAGACTGTGAACAATAAGCAATATTACCATTTAAAATAATTTTTGGATCAGTATTTTCAATGTCTGTCTCTAAAGGTACTTCACCTAATAAAGATTTAAAAAGGGTGGTCTTACCACTACCAACTTTCCCGACAACACAAGTCAATTGACCCTTCTTTGCAATGAAATTGATATCTGTCAAAGCAAATTGTGAGACGTCAGTATTTTCAATTTGTTCCTCTTCCTGTTCAACACTTTCAGGTTGTTCAGCTTTCTTAGTTGACCAAACAAAAGAAGCATTTTTCACCTCAATAGTAACATCGCCAGATTTGGCAGGTAATGAAGTTCTGTGAATGAATTCGGATTCCAATTCTTCCATTAAGAAAAGTTCACTCAATCTACCTAAAGAAGTTCTTGCTTCAATTAAAGACGTAATCATACTTGGTAACATGTAGATTGGTTCAGTGAGCATTTCAAATAAAGACAATGCAGGGAATACAATATCTGGAGTTAATGGGATATCGTAAACATAAGTGTAAGTAGCATAACTTGCACAAGACACAAAGAATGGCACACATTGCCAAATAAATGTAGAGCAAGCCGAGTAAATACCAATTTTCCTGAGGACTTTCAACTCCTTGTCATTTCTAATTGCACTTAACCTTGCCAACATTGGTTTCTCCCAAGAATACAATTTAATACTCTTTATTGAATTCAAAATTTCTGTCGTTAAACTTGTACGTTCGTCCTTATGCTTCATAAGAATTGGGTATAAAGAACTAAATGAAGTACTTACTAGGGTACTTAATGGGATTAAAACCGCACATGCAACAATTCCTCCAATGGTAGCCTTACCGATAATTTTGTAAAGCGATGTAATGCATAAAGCAAGTTTAACTGGAACAGCAACGAAATCCAGCAAGCTCAGGAAAAACCATTCGAGTGTAGAAACGTCCATTGTGATATTATTCACAATATCACCAGCTGATTTATTTTTCCTTGCTTCAGGAGTAAGCTTAAGTGCTTTATTATAAACCATAGTGGTAAGAGAGGACTGATAACAATAAATCAACGTAAAAATCAACATATACAACTGATTCACAAGGAAATATCTTGCAACCGAAGCCAAATAAATAAGAGTAGCAATGAAAAACCCAATGATTTTTGGAGGTGGAAGTACATTATCAGACGATTTCTCTCCTATATTGCTAGTATATTCAGTGAAAAATCTGATGAACTTTTGCAAAAAGAAAGGTTGAACAATAGATAAGACAACTTCAGTAAGATCTAGAGCCGCTGCAATCAATATCAAACCTGTGAATGATTTAATAATTGCTAAAAATAATGATGGGTTTAACTTTCCTTTTTTGTAAGGCTTATTCTGTTTCAATTTCTTTAATTTTTCCTTCTCTTGTTGTTGTTTTGCCTTGAAAACAGCGTAGTCCCAATTTTTTTGAAGTCTAATCAGAGTTTCCTCGGCAGTAACACTTTTGGGTTGAAGTGGAATATCACTTAATTCGATTTCATCAGTATCATAAACCTTGTTAATAATAGCTTGAGCCCAAGTAAAAGTTAAAAGGGAAAATAAATTACGGGATTGTTGAGGTTGAAAGTCATTAAGAGCATAATAATCAAGTAGTTCAACTGTAGGTTTCCAATAACTCAATTCCAATACAAATATAGCAATTGTATTGAGTAATAATAGAATCTCAGTTGTAAGACCAATCGATTTGTTGTTGGAATAAATACTATGAGTTGAAAAAGTATCTTGTATAATCACAAAGAATGCAAAAAATAAACTGCCAAACCAATAAATAAGAATTGAAGCAAGTTGATAAATAGATCTTCTTGGTTCCGTGATATGAAGTGGTAATATAATAAGACTGGTTACCAAGGCAGAGAATAATAAACTGAGAAATTGATAGTCGAGTCCAAAGTTTATAGTTGAAAGGATTAAAAGTAATATAGTTTGAATGATTACTGCACCAATACGAAATTGTTGATGAACTCCAGAGCTAGTTGAAGACCACGAAGATCCAAATAAATATTCTATTTTGAATATTCCATAATGCTTAGAGAATGAAATATCCAACAATTGATATAATCCGAATAATCCACTAACAGATTGAAAAACCAATACCACTAAGGAAAAAAAGTTAGGATTAATAGAGTTTTCATAAGGATTATACAATGGCTCCGGCCAAGATTTGAAGCTCACTAAGGGCAACATATAAATGAAAAAAAAAAACTAATTTAAAGTAGAAAGCTTTGGAAATAGATACTAGTAGTAAACCCAATTAGATTTGGAATGCAATTCTTAAATTTGAGTCGAATTGAAAAACTGGAAATGGAAATGGAAATTAGTCCAAGACACTGGACAATCAAACAGAGTCCCAAATCGAAACCTAAGGGAGTTATAGGATACCAAACAAGAGAGAGTAGAGCTCAATTTTTTTTATGAATCTTCACCTTGTTGGCTATTCTAAAATTATTTTTTCAGTGTGGACCGTACTATTTTATTTTTTTTTTGTAGTGGCGACTATAGCTGCTGTCTTGTGGGCGATGCCTGTTTATAGCGACTTGCGATAGGAACGACAATTGATAGTCAAATAAAAGGGTGTGGTGCCACACGATGAAATTCAGAAAAAAGGTGTAGCTATTGCAAGGGATTGAATACACCAATGAAAATGGCAAATAAATAATAGTTATAATTTATAGCTCATATGCTCCATTCATAAAAAAAAGAAGAAAAAAAAAGGAACATCACGTCGATTAAATAAACTAGACATGTCTGGGGTATTTATGGTTCCAAAATGCATATATCAATCTCTTTGGCTCATGAGAAATTTCGCTAACCACAAAGAGAACACTGCGAAATTTCGCTACCACAAAATTCATCGTCCCTTATCAGTTTACCATTCAAAGGAACGGCTCTAGCTGTTAAAGAGCACTTGTATATTCTGCAATATGTCTTCTACAGAAACGTTCTGCCCTTCGTTATGACTCATAGTTCTTTGCCACCATTTCTTACTCTAAGCTGCAAATAAAACTTTGCTATTTCAACTTCCAGTTCAACTACAGTTCAACTACAGCTCAACTACAGCTCAACTACAGCTCAACTACAGCTCAACTTCCAGTACAACTTCAGTTCAATTTCAGTGCAATTTCAGTTCAGTTTCAGTGCAACTTTGTTGCAATTCTTTCTGTAGGATTGCCATTTTTGTTCCTTGAGATTCCCTAGGCGATCTGGTAACCATAAATTGAAACTTTATGAAAATTTAATCGCGAAGCTGCGCATTGCTCGTGATAATAAGATTAATTTATTCAAGTTGTATGTTCCTGTCAATAGAATATATCTATATCAGATAGATGGTAAGTCCGGGATTTGGATACATTCCATTAGACTGGGGAAACATAGACCAATGAAAAAAAAAAAAAAAAAAATTAAAAAAATATTTGATGGGGGGACACTCTTTTAGGTTCCTTCACCCGTTCGGACTTTAGGTTTTTTGATTTCATCGTAACTAAAGGGTTTTTTTTTTTTTGGCTCTAGATGTTACCGGAAGAAAAGGTTGGAAACGAAATAAACCAATACTAAAAGAACAAAATAAAATAAAAACAAAACAAAGGATAAAAAAAGGAAGAAAAGCCTAACCACCTATCTACAGATTTTTAAATTTTCTGTAATGAGATTAAGTTACTATCATCCTAAAGGAATTCAGATCTTACGTCAACATTATCGATTCATTGCTCAATCAGTTTCAATTAATCCACATACTCATAAGAGTCCACCAAAAGATTATGATGCTACCAAGTATAGAAATTGGGTTACTGTAAATCCAAGAACTAGTTTAAATACTATTCCTTCTATATCAGTAATGACTTATAATATCCTTTCTCGACATTATATGTGGCAAAAAGTATTTGGATATCTTGAACCAGATTATTTGGATTGGTCCGGTTATAGATTCCCATTATTAAATCAAGCAGTTAAACAATTCTCTTGTGATATAATATGTTTCCAAGAATTAGAAACAAGAATTTACAATAATTATTGGCGACAAAATTTCCCACTGTCAGAATATTATTCAACTTTTATTAGAAAACCTAAACCTCGTTATTGGGGTGATCAACCAATCGATTGTATGGATGGAGTTGGAATTTTCATAAATAAGAAAAGATTCGATATTTTAGGTGAAGAGAAATTCAATTATGCAGAATATATTAAATTGAATCCAAATCAATTTGAATTTACAAAAGATTTAATAAAACGAGTAATTCCAAGAAATACTGTTGGATTATTGGTTAAGATTCGAGATAAAGTTACCAATAGCATCATTTATGTAACTAATACTCATTTATATTGGTCTCCTGAATTTAATGATGTCAAAGTGATCCAAACTAAAATATTGTTAAATATCTTGAAATCATATATTGATGCAAATGATTCAAATTCTCCAAATATAATTATGTTGGGAGATTTTAATTCTAATCAAAATTCTGAAGTATTTCAATTACTTGATCATGGTTCAATTAATATAAAAAATTCAGTAGAATTTACCAAACATGATTATGGAAATTTAAATAGTAGTCTTATTGAAAATGGACTTATAAATAATCCTTTCAATCTAAGTACTGCTTATGAAACTTTACTTGATAATAAACTTGAAATTTCTAATACTAATAATAATAATCGATTTAATGATGATGGAATAAATAACCATGGAACTAAGGAAATAATTGGTTTATCATGTTCTGTAAATGATAAAGAATCCGATCTTAATTCGAATTCAAAAGTTGCACAATTCTTAAAATTCACAAGCTTCACCAAAAGTTTCACAGCAGTTTTAGATCATATTTGGTATTCCAATGAGAATTTTAATGTATATAGAGTATTGGGTCCGGTAGACCAAGAGTATTGTGATCGCAAAGAAGTTAGTGGATTCCCCAATAATCAATTTCCTTCTGATCATATTCCTTTGGTAGCAGAGCTACTGTATAAGGAAGATTAAGAAGGAAAAGA
Organism: Chernovozyma sophiae-reginae; assembly: GCA_030564725.1. Taxonomy (NCBI): domain Eukaryota; kingdom Fungi; phylum Ascomycota; class Pichiomycetes; order Serinales; family Debaryomycetaceae; genus Chernovozyma; species Chernovozyma sophiae-reginae. Next base: position 20,235 of record JAKTYG010000087.1, read on the forward strand.
AAATGGCTAACACCTGGTTGGAATTATATGGTAGACAAAAGGGAAGAACAAAACAAAAAAAAACAAAAAAAAAAAATTTTTTAATTCAAAAATGTAAATCTGAATTAAATATAAACATGCATGTATAGCAAAATAGAACGGTTAAATCAATTAGATATCTACAATTAGAGACATACTCTTAGTTCAAAGCACTTATTTCAATAACTCTAAAATCTGATATCTCACACTTTCTCTCTGCCAATCTATCAAAAATCCTCGTAAAGATTCAGGCATATAATCGTAGTGCCGTTACCAAGTGATTTGCCCACTTCAAAAACTAAAACTGGCATCAACAAGAGAACCTTACCAAATATCTAACTTATCATTAGATTTGGGCACTTGAAGCAATCATCAACTGGATATAAGATTCAACGTGTATTCAACACAGGCGCTTTTTGGCTCCCCATATTTTATTACAAATAACCTGCGATCTCAAAATAATAGTTTCACATTTTGGAGCAATCCTAGCTGAGTAGAGGATTTTACCGTTTCCCAAAGGCAATATAGAATTGAACATTTTTATCTTTATATTACCTACTTTGGGTTGTTCAACTTTTTCAAAGTGTATTTAATTGCTATTGGAATACAGAAATATATGGAAGTTGATATTTGAATAACAGTATTATCGCTAACACTGCACCGTATAATGAACATCAACGGCAAGTACCTGCAACCTCTCCAGGGGCATGCCAATTTGCAAGCTCAACATGTCCTTTTACAACAATTACAACCGGGACAATCCCAGCAACAGCAACAGCAACAGCCTCTTCAATTGCAAGGTCAATCTCACCAACAATTACAACAGGCACCTGCATTAGGGGGCACTGGAGGTGTGAGTCAAGGTATTCAGCAAGATATATATAATGAGTATCAATCAACGTTTCCAGCTTCCCAACAGGTTCTTCAACCTCAACAGCAATATTTTCCCCAGCAATTTCAGCAACTGCAGCAACAACTTCTGCAAAAGCAGCAACCATATCAACAACAAGTACCTCAACTTCAACAACAATCACAAACTCAACAAATACCACGTCTTCAGGCATCTTTCTTGCAACAGCAACTGCAACAAACCCAACAACAACCTCAGCAACAGCAACAGTTTTTGAATCATCAAGCTTTGCAGCATCAACAACAGCAGCAACAACCTCTGCAACAACAGCCACAACAGCAAGTCTCTAAACTTTACTCCATTAATGTTGATAACACTAGTACAAATTATTGGCAGCACCAACAACAATTATGCCAGATATCTAGAAATTCCAATATTCCTCATTATTACGCAAGGCAATACGCTGCAAATTCCAGAAAGAATAAGAACCCGTATAGTGAAGCTAAAACTGCTAATTTGATAGACGCAACAAAGTCCATTGTTAATGCATTGGAAGAACAAGAAAGGAACGCAAACAAACTTTCTGGTTCTGTTAACACTGCAAATAATGCTTTATTGCATAACAAGAAAGTTGTTCTTGGATCTGAAGATGAACATTTACAGGAAGAGCAAAGAATGTCACAAAGGACCCAAGGTAAACAATTATGGTGCCAATTGGATTTGAGTGGGCAAGGGTTAATTAATTTATCCCCCAAACTATTCCAATATGATTTTTTAGAAGCGCTCTATTTGAATAATAACAGTTTAACGACTATACCTAAATTTATTGGCAAATTGAGAGGACTAAGAACATTAGACTTGTCACATAATAGAATCAATGAGGTTCCCGCAGAATTGGGGATGTGTTTTAATTTAAGATATCTTTATTTATTTGATAATAATATTAAAACTTTACCAAGAGATTTTGGAAATTTAATTGAATTGTTATTCTTAGGAATTGAAGGCAATCCAATGGATTTAAAGATAGCAAACTTGATCTCGGAAAGCGGAACTAAAGAATTGATTGGGTATTTAAGAGATTTGAGACCTCCAGTTGAAGGGCCACATCCAAGAGAATGGTTGTTATTAGAAGATGATGGAGAAGTAATTGATCGTAAAGCTCATCCTGAAATATATGAAAATGATAAGAATAAAGAGAATATTGATGAAAATACATTCACAATGACGTCTTATAATACTTTATGTCAACATTATGCTACTGCCTCAATGTACAAATATACTCCATCATGGGCATTAGATTGGAATTACAGAAGACAAGAATTGAAGGAAGAAATTTTAAGTTTGAATAGTGATCTTCTTTGTATGCAAGAAGTAGAAACCAGGACATTTCATGAATTCTGGGTTCCAGTATTACAAGAATTTGGTTATAAAGGTGTATTTTATTGCAAAACCAGGTCTAAAACTATGAGTGAAGCCGATGCTAAAAAAGTTGATGGATGTGCTACTTTCTATAAGACAGACAAATTCACTCTTATTCAAAAACAAAATTTTGAGTATAATAGTGTTTGTATGGGATCTGAAAAATATAAAAAGACTAAAGATTTATTTAACAGATTTATGAATAAAGACAATATTGCATTAATTACATTTTTACAACATAATGTCACTGGAGAAAAAATCACAATTGCAAATACTCATTTACATTGGGATCCTTTATTTAATGATGTTAAAACATTACAAGTTGGAATATTATTGGAAGAATTAAATGGTCTTATCAAGAAAAATATTCATGTTAATTCCAATGATATTAAAAATTGTTCATTGATTATCTGTGGAGATTTTAATTCTGTTAGAGATAGTGCCGTTTATCAATTATTTTCAACTGGAAGTGTTACTAAACATGAAGAACTTGAAGGTAGAGATTATGGAAGATTTACTGATGAAGGTTTTAGACATTCATTTAAATTGAAATCCGCTTATGAAAATGTTGGTGAATTGCCATTTACTAATTTAACTCCAATTTTTACTGATGTAATTGATTATATTTGGTATTCTACATCATCGCTACAAGTTAAAGGTTTATTAGGTAAGATTGATGAAGAATATGCCAGTCATTGTATCGGATTACCTAGTGCTCATTTACCTTCGGATCATATTCCATTGGTAACTAAATTTCAAATTAAGAAGAGTGTTAATGCCAAAAAGCCTGATTTCAAACCAGATTTCAAATCAGGTTCATCAAGAAAGACTTAACATTTGGAAATAAGTTTGGTGACTCTTAATGTCTCCTTGTATATTACTTTTAGGTCATAAATTGTTTGATATTGCTGTTTCAAACGACTTAAACATGACCCATATTATAACCGTTACCTTTATAGTTAGAATACATATAATAGTGAATAATAATTAATCCGTTGAGTGATGATTCGCATAAATTTTCGGATCAAATATAACCTTGTATGCACCTCGTGTGGTTGTAATCTAAACATAAATGGCTGGGATTGATTGTTTTCCAGTATTAGTCATAAAGGAATCTTTAGTTTGAAAACAAAAACTGTAATATCCGTTTTTATTCTATTCAGCGATAATTTTATTGAATTGCTAACAAATGGGTTCTTTGCTTATATCAACCGAAGCTGACTATGAAGATGCTCATGGAAATACTTCGGAAGAACTTATCTATCGCCAAGAACTTGAACAACTAAGTCTTCAACGTAATCTGGAGACGGATCAACTTACACATCCTTGGAACTTTGGAGTAGTACAAGATTTCTTTAAGCAGTCAGATCTTGAAACTGATGATTTGAAGTTTAATTATGCAACTGAAAATTTTGGTAGAACTAAACCATGGTCGAACATTGTTGAAGAGCTCGGAAAATTGAATCACTCAGCAGAGCCAAATGAGACTTACAAGTTATTATTTCTTGCCAGACATGGTCAAGGATTCCATAATGTATGTGTTGAAAGATATGGCTTGAAAGCATGGAATGAAAAATGGCATAAGCTATCAACTGACGGGGAAATAACCTTTGCTCCTGATCCTTTGTTAACTGAAAAGGGTATCAATCAAGCTAAAGAAAATAGAAAAGTATGGGAACAAGAAATTGAAGCAGGTGCACCAATTCCCAGTAAATTTTATGTTTCTCCGTTACAAAGATCATGTCATACTTTAGTGCATACTTGGAAGGGCCTTACATCCGAACCTTGGAATCCTTTAATTATTGAAAATGTGAGAGAAACTTTGGGACTTAATCTATGTGATAAAAGATCTACCCGATCTGTAATTAAGGAAAGATTTGATCATCATGGTTTTGAGATTGACCAATCTGTTACTGAAAATGATGAATTATATAAGGATAATTATAGGGAGACTCTAGCTGAACAATGTATAAGAATCAATGGATTCTTGCAATATCTTTTTGAACAAGATGTGAATGGTTCTTCGATTGATAGAAATCAAGCCATAGAAGATACTTTCATATCAATTACTTCACATGCTGGAACTATTCGAGCATTTATCACCGTATTAGGTCATAGACATTTCACTATTTCTACTGGAGGAATGATTCCTATCGTTGTAAAGGCAACTAGAAATGAATAGAGCTATTAGAAACATCTTAGATTTTACAGAATTATGCCAAAAATTTATTTACAAGAGCTTAAAAATGTTAAATATATATTGAGAAGGAATATTTCCATATTTCTTGTAGTCTCTTTATTTGATTCCTATATTATATTCTTCACTTCATTATACTTCCAATCATTTATTCGGGCTTTCCGTTATATGATTTCCTAAATAATTCATGACTGGTACTCACATCACTTCCAGATCTTGTAGTGGAAGTAGAAGATCTTCTCCTTTGATTTCTGGCCAAAAGTGGGTCAATTTTTTTCCCATTTGCTCTCAGAGATGCAAATAATCCCAATATATCGGTCAAGGTGATAACTCCAATTAATGTACCTTGTCTACCAAATTGAGACTGAGTAGCATTTGATGCAGCAGAAGAAGAAGACGAAGAACCAGAAGAAGGAGAGGAAGAAGTAGGTGAATTCTGAGAAAGATGTTGATGTTGATGTTGGTGTGGGTGTGGGTGTTGGTGTGGATGTTGGTGTTGGTGTTGATTAAGTATTCCTTCAATAGTGGAAGGAGAACCAGAACTATTACTGATTGAATTATGAGCACTAGATCCAGGAGTTTGAACAATCCAAAGTCTGTGAGATTGAGTTGCAACCAATTTAGCAATCACTCTACCCAAAGATGTTTGCATATTAACATGAAAGATAGGAAATTGATCTTGACCCTTTTCGATACCCTTTTGAGTCAAATTATAACTAATGAAATTTAATACAGATTTAAACAATAAATGAGAATTCTTTGAAGTTGAAACATTCTTCACGTCGACAATTGAAATATTACCAATTAAAGATTTAGATCTATCAACAACAGCCAAAGAACTTATTCTTTCTTTAAACATCTTATACAATGCTTCAATTAAGTTTTGATCTTCATAAATAGTGATTGGATTTGAAGATCCGATATTCAAATCTTGTAAAGTTGAATTTAATAGATAATCTAAACTTGGGAATCTTCTTGCATTATCCCACATGAATTTAATTAATCTTCTTTGAGATAATATTCCAACAATATTTTCAGTTTCTGGATCAGTAATTGCAACTCTGTGAACTCCATTACCTAAACATTCCATGACACTATATAATAATTCAGTTTCTTTAAATTTAATAAATGTATTTTTTGGATTTAAGTGAATAATAAAATCAACTGAGACTTCTTCACCTCTTTTTGCTTTTTTAAGTTGAGCTTGAACAAATTCTAAATAATGTTCATCGTCTGAATGGGCACTAATATTCAAATCTGTTAAAGGGATCTTATCCATTATAAGCAATAAATAAGTATTCAAATCGGAATAATCAAAAGTTGCACAAGATTGCATTGAACCAGAAGTTTCGCTCACTGGAAGACTTGTAAGATTATAATGACTAAGAGTTTCAAAAGCTTGTTTAACTGAATAAGAAGAATCGATAAATATCAATTTATTTGATTCAATTAAATCATAAAGGGGAATTTCTGCCCAATCGTTCGTTTGAGGGGTAACTGATGAATTTCTTGAACTAATACTGGTGTTTCTAGAAAGACTTAAAGAATTTATATCTTCATGGTCTCCAGAATTACCTTGTAATGGTGGAGGTGAGCTAAGCAATTCTACAATGGAAGGTTTTCTTGAAGGGTGATGACTTAAAGGAACATTAGGCAGAACTGGAGATTGTCTTTGGAAAGATGAAGAATGGTTGCTCATGATAGGAATTGGAATAAACTTCAACAAATCAATTGGGTATATGTATATATAAAGTAAGTTTCTAATAAGGTGATGAGAATAAAAGAATAGGAAGTCAATCTCTTATTAACTCAGATTATTTTCAAAAACTATGGTTTAGGAATTCTTTAGTTGCAATATTCAATCAATATAGAAAAATTATCTCAGTTTCTTCTTTTGTTTTCTATTGCAGTGATAAATTATCAAAATCTCAGGGTCACTCTACTCCAAAGGATATAGATTTGTATATTTTATTAAGATAACCGGAAATGAAATTACTTCACAACAAGATTAAAGTGAAATGTATGGAAATTTTAAGATATCTCCTATTTTTTTCTTGTGGAAATGTATTAAAGAAAAACAAACAACCATATGGTTTGACTAATAATCGTATAGAACGAGAAATAATGACTACCGCAGTTTAAAAGGTATGAAGATACACAAAGGCAGAAATGAGAATGAGAGGGAAAGGGAAAAAAAATAATTACAAAATTACGTTACCCACCTGGAGATAGGCCATCGCGCTAGGGGAGAATGAACAGTCTAGAGAGATAGCTAGGCAGTCGGGGGAGAGATGAAAAGGAATTAGACAATTTATATGGAGGGAGGATGAAAGCAATTGACATTGATTTGACATAAAAATAACATTCTTCTTGACAATTTGGGATATAATACAAATAAATTATTTGGCCATAGCAAGAATTTTAAGTGTTTTCGAGACAAGTAATGAGGTATAGTGGTACAATTGTGAAGTGCTGTTGTAGGGTTCTAGTAATGTTCTTGAATTGTTCCAGTAGCGCCCTAGAAATGCCCTGTGCCCTATTCTGTCAGTCAAAATTCGATTCCTGCGCGCAAGAAATTCAATCTGAGATTTCACATTGTTCTCACCTAAAAAATTCAATCTATCCCCACAGACTTTAAATTTCCCCTTTCATAACAAATTAAGGGACCTGACGATTCCTGTTCTACCATTCACATGAGCGAAACTCCGAGTCTACAAGTAGAAAACAAATACAAAAGAACAAGTTAAACTCACAATAATTTCCAGAACAAGAAAAGCTGAAATGGATGAAAGCTTATCTCTTATCCATATAATTTCAATTGCTAATTATTTCCAAGAAATGAGACAATTTTGAAAAGCTTATGCTTAAACTTTTGAGCTCCCATTCTTTAAAATTAAAGACCAACCGTTCGCAAATCGTTTGAGTCTTTCCCCCCCTTCTCAATTTAGTTAAATATTTGCCACAACAGAATTGCCCTTGTCGTTTTCTGGAGTTCAAGTTAAGTTGCATTGCCCCGGGGCCCTAACGTGATTCAAATCACGTTTTGTTGTCTCCTTTATGGATATTCTGTTTGCTGGGCCACATATGTCACGAGATCAGTAGGTAAAAGCGCAAAGAAGTTAAATGATTCGAGGATGAGATATTTTGTCACATCATGCTACAAATATTCAACTACAAAGGATGAGAGGATAAATTTCACCATTTCAATTGAATTGCCAACAATGTAGAATGGCGAGATAAATTTATCTGCATACACTTTGGAATGATACCCAATTGTATAACCTGGGACGATAAAAACTGAAAAAGCCCTAAAAAAAAATAAAGGTGAGTAACCTACTGTAGATTCAGTTAGATACACACCTTACGATTTCAATTTAATGAGCTCTACAAAAAAAAAAAAAATTGAATCACACTTTAAGTATGTAGAGCTCATTCGATTTTAGGTAGAACTCAAGCAATCTTTGAACAACCCCATCCAATTCTTCGTATCTTCTAGTTCGAGGTTGTTCTCTAGATATCTTTATTAATTCGAATGTCTAATTTGAATTGACATTAATATCTTTTGTCTTAATTCAATTGTATCGTAAACTAACTGAACCCAACCATCCTCTTGCATTGCTAAATCATTGCTCGATTCCATTCTCGTGATTTTTTCATATTTCTGCTCGGTTACAAGAAACTTTGTCTAGGAAAAACGTTCGTATCATCCTGCAGATAAATTTCCAACTTTGTTCCCAATCTTGTTATCAGCCCAACAAAAAAAAAATTATTTGCAGGGGTGATTTGTACAGGGCAGTTTATATTTAAAGGTGAAAGGATGGCTGATTAAAATAAAGAGAAGTAGAAGAAATTTTTTTTTTTTCCTCTTATTCAACTTCTTGTTCTTATCTTAGAGTTTGTTGAATCTTTCTTTTTTTTAGATCTCACTCATAATTTGAATATCAACAATGTCTGAAGGTCTTGAAGCTGTCGATATTGTATCCTTGAATGCTATCGCTTCAGGGGTTAATAAGAAAACCCCAAGAATTGTTGCCGCTGGTCTTGGAGGTAAACTTATGGGTACTAAATCATTAGTTAATGTTACAGCTGATGAAATTGCAAAAGATTCTACTAATGATCTCTTAGAAAGGGATAGAAGGGAAAGAGAAAAATATACTAAGGTGAAACATATTTCTGAAAAGGCATGGACTTTCTCTAATTTCCATGAAAAGATAAATTGGCTTAATGCCATTTTAGTTGTATTGGTTCCATGTATTGGTATTTATTCAGCAATATTTTATCCTCCTCAATTGAAAACTGCTGCTTTAGGTTTCTTTCTTTATGTGATGTCAGGTATCTCTATTACTGCTGGTTATCATAGACTTTATTCTCATAAAGCTTATGACGCTGCTACTCCAGTGAGAATTGTATTTGCACTTTTCGGAGCTGGTGCTGTTGAAGGTTCAATCAAATGGTGGTCTCATTCTCATAGAATTCATCATCGTTATACTGATACTCCTAGAGATCCTTATGATGCTAGACAAGGTTTCTGGTATTCTCATATGGGATGGATGTTGGTTAAAGCTAATCCAAAGAATAGAGCAAGAGCTGATATTTCTGACTTGACTACTGATTGGGTTGTTAGAGTTCAACATACTCATTATTTGGCTATAATGACCTTTATGGCAGTTATTCTTCCAACTTTAGTTGCAGGTTTAGGATGGGGTGATTATTGGGGTGGATTCATTTATGGAGGAATCTTGAAAACTTTTGTCATTCAACAAGCTACTTTCTGTGTTAATTCTTTAGCTCATTGGATTGGTGTTCAACCTTTTGATGATAGAAGAACTCCAAGAGATCATGTTATTACTGCTTTTGTTACATTTGGCGAAGGTTATCATAATTTCCATCATGAATTCCCTTCAGATTATCGTAATGCATTAATATGGTATCAATATGATCCAACTAAAATTGTTATTTGGAGTTTATCTAAATTAGGATTAGCTTGGAATTTAAAGACTTTCTCTCAAAATGCTATTAATCAAGGTTTAGTTCAACAACAACAAAAGAAGATTGACTTGATGAAGGCTAAATTAAACTGGGGTACTGAACTTGACAGATTACCAGTTTGGGATAGAGAAGAATTTAACTCCAGAGCAAAGCAAGAAGGATTAATTATAATTGCTGGTATAATTCATAACGTTAAGGACTTTATTAAAGAACATCCAGGTGGACAAGCTTTAGTAAGAGCTTCTTTAGGTAAAGACGCTACAAAGGCATTTAATGGAGCAGTATATGCTCATTCAAATGCCGCTCATAACATCTTGGGAACTATGAGAGTTGCAGTTTTGAAAGATGGTAATGCCACTAGTGATACTTTTGCATTTCAAGAAGAAAGTTCACTTAAGGAAAAGTCAACTTAAAAGGGTATGTGATCATTGACATAAACGGATACCAAAAAGAAAAGGGTATGATCGGTGTGATCATGGTGCATTATTTCATTATTTACAAAATTCAGGTTTAAATTTTTGTTTTTTTTTTTTTCTATAACATTATGACGAGGTAGTCATTTTTGCAATCTAAAAATCTTTATTATTGATACGAAGAAGATAATTATTGTAGTGTTGTGAAATTGTAGGTCAATAGAATGAGTAATTCGAAGAGAGAGAATCAATTGAGATACTATGGAGGTGGAGGACGTTGATGAAAAGTAATTGTCCCTTACAAGATAAATGATGATAAAAGATTGTATGTAATTAATGGTTTTAGATTATATCTTACAAGAATAGTACAACCTTAGGAAATAGAATCCATCACTTTGTGAAAGAGAACTGATCGATCAAAGAATGAGAATTGGAGATGAGGAACACCAGAAATTTAGAAATCTCGGACTCTGCAATCGAGAAATGAGACAAGACGAGAAAGCTAAAAATCTAAAGATCCAGAAATTCAAAGATCCAGAAATCTAAAATCTAAAATAAGAATCTTCTTCAACAAGTTGCCTTCCCTGAGTGATACGTTGTACATTAAAAGAGATGTACAATTCTTTTTAACCGCATACTACACACAGCATTCGTACTCCGTCAATTCGAGAATTCAGAGACTTACCCTCAGATCGAAGTTTCGTATTTTTCTAAATCTAAAATTGTCGCACCCGATTTCAGCCAGTACCACTCTCAATTTGATAAAGAGTTCATAAACCTAAGAATCAAATAAAACCTTCACTTGCATGAAGCCAATCAATAAAAATTCAACTCTAAACCTCAAAAACTTATGATCTTGTCATGAATATTGAATATGATTGAAAATACTGACCATTGGGTGAATTTGTTCAATGCTTCCATGTTTGGTCTCTCTACTATTCATTGCCCGGCCAACTTATTTTTTTCTTATAGTCACCCCATTTCAAATTTCAAGGTATGCAAAAATGGCGCGTTCCAAATGAAGAACATGAAAAAAATCAAACCACTTTCTCTAGACAAACAGACTATCTACAGAGCTTGTAAAGCCTGCGGATGTGTTAACCGAAGTGTGTCACGATTTTGAAGAGCTATAAATTGGGCTAAGTCCCCCTATGTAGTTTGTAGAAAGTATGATTTATAAAGGAAAGTAACACTTTAGAGTTCATAACTATCTATCAATCTTTCTCATTTTACCAATTTTATCATAATGTCTGCCGCTGTCGTAGTAAGATCCTTACCAAGAACCACTGTTCTTCAATTATACAAGAGACATATTCCAACTGTTTCAATATGGGCTGTCAGTTTAGCATCCTTCTTAGGATGGCCATATCTTTATGGTAAATTTTCCAATAAATTACACGGTGTTCCAAAAACTATCTACAGTCATGTAGGTTAATTGTTTATTCGATGCCTCAAGTTTATTAATTTACTCAATATTATTTATTATAATGCATTATGTTCGAAGAATTTTTATAAAAATTGTAGAATTAACGTAGGACATGAAGTAAATCAGATCTCACGATTTGGCTCGGGCTAGGTAGCTCGGAAGGAAAAGAGTTGCCAATTGAAGCTAATGGCATTCAAATAACACTCGCCATAGCCAGAGTTATATGAAACTTGATACGTACCTCTATGATATTCTGTAGCATTCTGGCCTTTCTCTTTGAGTTTCAAAAAAATTTAGAGCTTGTGTAGTCCCAGAGAAAGATAATGTTGGTTCCGCCAGTGAACGTTCTTCAGTTTGCAAAGTTGCAAATTCATTGGAGCCCAATGCACAGTGCGAATTTTGTTTGGGTGCAACATATATGTTTCACGGCTTCTCCGTACGACGACAAATGAGAGAGAGAGAGAGAGAGAGAGAACACATTGGTTCAATAACCCACTATGGACCCCATAGTGGAACAATTAGACAGTATAACAATCCAAATCATCTGACAAATACAAAAAACTTAGTTGAGCTTAGCTTTAGCTTGACGTAACATGCATTCGATATTCTCTCAATGTGAAAATGCAACAATTTTTCATTTCACCTCAACTTTTCAGTTCTGGCTCCAAATATTATAAGAAACCAAGAATCTCGAAAAATCAACACAACCAAACAAAAAATAACCATATTGCATTTTTTGTCTACATACAGCTTATCAAAAGCCGTTAAATTGTAAATAAACAATCAAGCATTAGTTGTTTGAATAGCCCTCATCATGTAGTTAATCTTCTTAGTTCCTATATCCAAGATTGTCTTCTATGCACCCAAAATCAAGATAAAAAGATAGCCTGCATAGAACCTAACCCACTTTCAAGACCATTCCCATCAGTTCAAGAGACGATTCTGAGCTAAACTGGAAGAAGATACGCTTCACAACACACAATGTCGAGATCATTTCAACCTATTAGTGATGTTATAAAGACAGGACCCAGATACAAACAGCAATCATTTAATGAAATATACGGAGAACCTGAGAATTTTTTGGAGATTGAGGTACGTGACCAGCGGGCTTCGTTGTCAGATGATGATGATGATGTTATAGAAAGACTCCATGATTGTTTTTAAAATCATCGGTTACTAACATTTATATAGGTAAAGAATCCACGAACTTATGGAGTAGGAAGGGAAATTTTCACAGACTACGAGATAGTTTGCAGAGTAAGTATTTGTATTTGATTGTTCATTGAAAGAGAAAACGAACCCACTGCCGTTGTAAAGTTATTATAGCTCGATTACTAACACCACATTTTTAGACCAATATACCAGCATTTAAAAAAAGAAGTAGTAAAGTTCGTAGAAGGTATTCAGATTTTGAGAAATTTAGAAAAATATTGGAGCAGGAAACAACTAGAGTGATAATACCTCAGTTGCCAGGGAAAATCTTATTAAATTCCAATAAATTTAATGAAGTGAATATCGAAAAAAGAAGACAAGGACTTGAGAAGTTTATGATGGTTGTTAGCGGACATCCATTATTACAAACAGGTTCAAGGACATTAATTGATTTTATCCAAGATGATAAATGGGATCCAAAGGTTTTCTATTAGGGTTGTATGGATTACAATTTTACGTAGTTTAATCGGTATTTGAGGGTAAGAAAGAGTGATAAAATTTACAATCATGAAAACACCTTAGTAGTTTTGTCTTGAATAACCACAACGGTATCGGAATATAATTCATATAAAACGACGAAGGATCGCAATTTGAAAAGGATGAAACATGTGTGTCTTGAAGAGGGAGAAATCGTTTTTAAATAGCAGTATAGGGTAATGGAAGAAGTAAATGGTATTTGCGGATGATACGTTGTAGAAGAGAGATTGAGAGGCAGTGAGGAAGAGAGGAAGTGCGATCGAGAGGAAGTGAAAAAGTTAGGGACGCCAGAGATAGTGAGAACTGAAAGCACATGAAAGGATAAAGGGATAGGGGAGAGAGACATGATAACGAAATATATATGTGAGAGACAGAAGGTAAGTTCATACCAGTAGTTGAACCAATTTCGTAGCAGCACTGGAACAAAGTGTCATAGTAGCTAACAACGCGGAGCAGCCATTCACCTGGCATTCACATAAAACAACTACCAAGTGCAGGTCACCTAACGTAGCCATCTACCCAATACTAAGTTAACCTTGTCTCAACAAACATTACACTCAACACTTCACTCAACACCACACTCCAACAAACACCGTTGACCTGACTTCACATACAAGTCCTAACTAAAGCTCACTCACCGTTCATGTTCACTTACTAAACTCCAGTGAATCAGGGTTATCGGAAGATCAATTGTTAAACGAAGGACTTAAGGGCCCCTTAAGGGCTCTTCTGCCGGAATTTAGACCTCAACTAGGTGTCCGGGGAAACGAACGTAGCAGAACCGTAATGTTCTACCTTCGTTAACTGTTCCGTACCCCTCTACTCCTCAAAACACATTTCTCGATTGTAATTGAAATTCTGTACCGCCGTGATTTGGTTTCATAACCGAAGCGAGAAAAAAAAAACACTTGCTGGTACACTAAGTCCAGAGGGGATACAGTTCCTAGCTCCGAAATCTCATTAACGGCAATTTTTAATTAAATTTTTCCAGAGTTTATGCCTACCGTTTGGCGGGGATGGAATTTCAGTGAATTACATTTACAATTATTGATACTCCGAGCGAATTAGCTTCGGGCCCCTATTCCGATATCATGTTGTAGAGACCAAAAATATAATAATTTCATGTGTCCTTGTAAAGTTTTTGATATCGGACCACCTTTCAGTTCTCATAAAATCCCCCTAATTAAAAGATCCAATAGGCGCTGAAAAAGATCTTGTCAGCCATGCACATGATATCGGGCTCGAGTGAGTAGAAAACCTTTCTCTTTTTTTTCCCATCTGAAATGCAAACTCCGTGGAATGCGAATTCGGCCTCAGGTCGAAACCTGGAGATCCTTCGTCTGAGAAAAGAGTGGGAACATCGTTAACAGATTGACCCTCATTCAAAAAAATAAAATAATTACCAGTAGACAATGAGATCTCAAAGAAAAAGAAAAATACTACTCGAAGATCTGGTTACTCCTCTGGGGTTAAGATAAAAGATAAAGCATTGATGGCAATTGGCCGAGGGGATGCTATTCAATGTCCTTTAAACCATGAATTTAGCTCTGATATTAAGCTCCTGACAATGAATCAGGTTGATAGAGCTAGAGAGAAATATTTTTGCGAATGGTTCAAAATCGTCTCATGTACGACAATTTACCAAACTCCGAATGCTTAATGTTACCCCGAAACCTAACGCAACCTCCCCCCCCCCACATTTACACATCAAAATCCACAAAAATAAAAATCAGTCAAACCTGGAGATGACTATATAAGGAGGTGGTAAGTTCCTTTCAATTGACAACATTTATTTTTCTTTTATTAGTTCTCTATCAGTTGCATTCATTTCAACTTTTATCACTAACTTTCAATTATTTCTGAAACAAATAAATCTCTCTTTACAATGTCAATTCCAAAAACTCAAAAGGCTGTCATCTTTGAAACTAACGGAGGTCCACTTAAGTACACCGATATCCCAGTTCCAGTACCAAAGCCAAATGAAATTTTAATCAATGTTAAATATTCTGGTGTTTGTCACACTGATTTACATGCATGGAAAGGTGACTGGCCACTTCCAACCAAATTACCTTTAGTTGGTGGTCACGAAGGTGCTGGTGTTGTCGTTGCTCTTGGTTCCAATGTTAAGGGATGGAAAATTGGTGATTTAGCAGGTATTAAATGGTTAAACGGTTCTTGTTTATCTTGTGAATACTGTCAAAAGGCTTTTGAATCCAATTGTCCAGATGCTGATTTATCTGGTTACACTCATGATGGTTCTTTCCAACAATATGCCACTGCTGATGCCATTCAAGCTGCCAGAATTCCTGCAGGAACTGATTTAGCTGAAGTTGCCCCAATTTTATGTGCTGGTATCACTGTTTACAAGGCATTGAAGACTGCTAACTTGTCTGCTGGTCAATGGGTTGCTATTTCTGGTGCAGCTGGTGGTTTAGGTTCTCTTGCCGTTCAATACGCCAAAGCATTAGGTTATCGTGTTCTTGCAATTGATGGTGGTGAAGAAAAGGGTAAGTTCGTTAAATCTTTAGGAGCTGAATACTATGTTGATTTCACCAAGACCAAGGATGCAGTTAAGGAAATCCAAGATGCTACTGGTGGTGGTCCACATGGTGTTATTAATGTTTCAGTTTCTGAAGCTGCCATTTCTCAATCTACTCAATATGTTAGATCTACTGGTACTGTTGTATTGGTTGGTTTACCAGCTGGTGCTAAAGTCACTGCTCCAGTTTTCGACTCGGTTGTTAAATCCATCTCTATTAGAGGTTCTTATGTTGGTAACAGAGCTGATACTGCTGAAGCCATTGATTTCTTCTCCAGAGGTTTAGTTAAATGTCCAATCAAGATTGTTGGATTATCTGAATTAGAAAGTATTTACGATTTGATGGTTGCTGGTAAGATTTTAGGTAGATATGTTGTTGACACTTCTAAATAAGTCTAACATCCTACAATTAGGTTTTTATTCGCTAGTACTGGATTCTAGTGAAAGAGTTTATGTGATATGCAAAAAAAAAGTACTTAAGTTTAAAAAATTATAAAAATAATAAAAAAAAAAAATTTATCAAAAGGTGAAAATTGTAGAAGAAGTCCAAGTTGTAGATAACGAGATCGATAGACGAAGCTTGAAAAGATGCAGAGATGAGAAAGAATACCAACCAATCCGCGGAATCGATGGGATAGGAAGTAGTAGAGGAAATGACACAATCTCCCTCCGGTTCGATGCAGCCGTTTGGTACAGATAGTGGAAAACAGCTAATTGTGCTAATTGAATACTGTTAGATATACTCAGCTAGTTCAACCTAGTGTGCCCAGTTAGTTGTACTCTGTTAGCTCAGTTTGTTAGATCTATTTGTCGAATTCAGTCTGTTCAACTCAGTTAGTTCTCCTCTGGGGTATAACAAAATATTCAAAATCTCATTCCACATTCGCACAGTACAACCGCCCAAAAGCTCCCCTGTGCGCCCCATGGAACCACCAAAGATCCACTGTGCAAGTGCCAAGATTAGGTGCAAGAGAATATTTTTTTCCCATTGCAAGGTCAAAATATCGTTAAGAATCATTCATCAACCGGTGAGTAACCCCAAAGAGGATTATTTTATATGGATCTCACAATTGTCTCTGAAGATATATTTATAGATTATGCAAACTTCATCCATTATCGAAGGTTAGAAAAAAAGGTTTGCTTGAATTCAATTACCGGAAGGGCCAAGTATCATGCGTGCAACTCGTGTACCATATAAACCATACTCGCAAGCTCTGTCCCAGTCCTAACAGGAATTGTAAATAATGAAGCAAAACAAAATTAAATTTAAATTTCAGGACACTCTTTGGTATGAGGGGAGACAACTTTACTGAGCAAAAGTGTCAACTCCACATGTGTTTTAAAGATTTTCACCTTTCCACGATAAAACAATACTTGTTAAAACTTAAATACAATTTACATAGAACTGATCCTATTGGTACATCTAATCGGTATAACTCCAATTTCAATCGATTGAAATCACGAGAAAAAATCTATTCCTTGGCCCTGTGAAAGAAGTTGAGAATGCTAAGCCTTAAACTTGTAAAGTTTCCATTTGCATTTCCATTTCATAAGCCTCTAGAAAAACTCATGCAGTACCACAAATTGAGGTTCCTAAAATTCATGAGCTAAACAGTCATGATTGCTCGAAATGTTCTCAATAAATATTCCATTTAAGATATAATTATTCTCTATTTTGTAATTATCTTATTGGCAAATTGCTAAATTTGATTCGGATCTTGTTGTTTTATTGAATCAATATCCAGTCATATAGTAGGATAGACAACTTCTTGACTTCTAAGTTGCTCTATTAACCTTCTTTGCTTTTGTACATTTTCTTGCCATTTTTTTTTTGTTTTAGTTCATTTTTGTTTTGATTTTTTTTTGGTTGTGTCGTGATTTCCGTTCTGCTTGATTATGAAAAGTATTCTAATTGCTATAATATACTTGTTGGTCACAGTAAGTGCAATCACTTGGCCATGGGATTCAAGTTCAAGTTCAAGTAGTAGTGATAGTGTGAGTAGTGGTCAAAGTTCCACTTCATCTGGATCATCAAGCTCTTCTAGTGCTTCTGGTTCTGCCACTATTAGCTCTAATTCTTCAACAACTTCAACTGGAAGTGGGCTTTTCGGATCTAGTGAAACAAATGCTTATGCCCCTTATGAAGTATCTTGTCCTTCGGGCTCTCTTATTAGAGTTGCAGATGGTCTTTCATCATCCGAAGAAGAATACATTAGTAATAGACAAGTCATTACCAATAAAAATATAATTGATTTTTTGCTGAATAAGGCTAATCTTAGTGATTTTGATGCAGAAAAATTTGTTAATAATAGTCCAAAAAATATAACTATCGGTATTGCATTTAGTGGAGGTGGTTATAGAGCTATGTTAAATGGAGCTGGTCAAATGCTATCCCTCGATAATAGATTTGAAGATTCTAATTCTCATGGTCTTGGAGGAATATTACAAAGTGCTACATACCTAGTTGGATTATCAGGTGGGAATTGGCTTGTTGGTACCGTAGCTGTGAATGATTTCATTTCCATTGAAGACATTCTTGCTGCAGATTCATCAATTTGGGATTTGGAACATTCTATTTTCAATCCAAGTGGAATTAATCTTATTGAAACCGTAAGTTATTATAAAGGAATTTACGATGCAATCACCGCTAAAGAAGATGCTGGTTTTGATATTTCTATTACTGATGTCTGGGGTAGAGCCTTGAGTGAACAATTTTTCAATGACTCAAATTCAGGAGAAAATTTTACTTGGTCAGATATCCAGAATTTGGATAATTTCCAAACCCATGAAATGCCTTTTCCAATAGTAGTTGCCGACGGTAGAACCCCTGGAACTTTAATTCTTAATTCCAACTCAACTGTTTTTGAAATAAGTCCCTTTGAGTTAGGATCATGGGATCCTTCACTTGAATCCTTTACCAATGTTGAATTTTTAGGCTCTTGGGTTAATAATGGTACTAATGGATCTTCAAAATGTTATCGTAATTTTGACAATGCAGGTTACATTATGGGAACTTCTTCATCACTTTTCAATGCAATTGTTTTAAATCTTGAAAGTGCAGGTTTACCAAGTGCAATTAATTCCATACTTACTTCAATATTGGATAAACTTAGCAGTGAAGAAGTAGATATTGCTTCTTATACTCCAAATCCTTTCTTTGATGCAACTTTTGGATCATTCCATTCAATTACAAGTAATGATACATTATTTTTATGTGATGGAGGTGAAGATGGACAGAATGTTCCATTTTATCCTTTAATTCAAACCCCTCGTGGGGTTGATGTCATTTTTGCATACGATAATTCTGCTGATACGGATTACAACTGGCCCAATGGAACTTCAATTGTTAATACTTATCAACGTCAATTTACATCTCAAGGTAAAGGTACACCATTCCCATTTGTTCCAGACGTTGCAACTTTTTTATCTGAAAATTTAACTTCAAGACCAGTATTTTTTGGGTGTGATGCATCAAATTTAACAAGTTTGATCGATTTTCACGAAAATGATAGCATCAACGTAACTGATATTCCTTTAGTGATTCATTTTTCTAATAGTAAATTCTCCTATAACTCGAATACTTCCACATATAAAATGTCATATGAAGTTAATGAAAAATTATCAGTTATTCAAAATGGATTTGAAGTAACCTCGAGAAATAATTTCACCGAAGATAGTGAATGGGCAAAGTGTGTTGGTTGTGCTATAATCAGAAGAACACAAGAAAGATTAGGTGAAGAACAATCAGACGAATGTAAGAAATGCTTTGATAAATACTGTTGGGTAGGTAATGAAGAGCAAGCTGTTCCAAGTACTGGAACAGGAAGTGTTTATTCAGTTGCAAGTGCTACAAGTGCTACCAGTTCAAGTTCATCTGAAACAGCTGGTTCTTCAAGTTCATCTACTAAGAAGAAGGGAGATGGTAGTACTGTTGGATATTCGTCCGGATTGCTTGCTACTATTATTTCGCTTTCTTTGATGTTATTTGCCTGATGCCGATAACTAAATTTTCACAACATTTCTATGAACTTACTATGAATCCATTGAACAGCTATCTTGGTTACTGATGGTTTGAAATGAAAAATAACAAAAAAAACAAAAATTAATTTAAAATTAAGAAAAGCGTATCATGAAGGGTCATTGATTTGGAATAATCCGAAACAATTGAAAATTTCACATATAATTACTATTAAATTGTAGAAGTACTTCTCGTTGTATGTCTAATTGGTCCATCATTAGAGATCATCACTTGAAGATGTGTTGCATAATCCAAAATGGAAACGAGCACGTGACACATTTGGGCCCTCAAACATTTTTTTTTTTTGCAGCTCCTACCGAAATCTCATCGCATCTTTCCAATCTTCAATAGCTTGTAATCCTATACCTCCATTCAACAATTATAGAACCAAACACATCTATAGATAATGGTTAAGTCATACCAGCGTTATGAACAAGAACGTTGTTTTGGTGTGATTAATTCGCAATCTAATGTTATATGGTTACCTTCTCCAGGTTCATCATCTTCATCCGCTGGAAGGGTAATCACTTCTGGATTGGAAGAAATTTTAATTTGGAATATAAAGACTGGTGAAATAGAATCCAGATTAAGAGATGGAATTACTCCGGGGGCTTCTAATGCTCTGACTTCACAAGCTCCTCTGTCGGTATCATTTTTATGTCATCATTCTGAGACAAATATTTTGGCTGCTGGTTATAATGACGGATCAATCAAGATATGGGATTTAACTTCTAAATCAGTTCTTATTAATTTTCAAGGTCACAAATCTTCAATTAGTATATTGAAGTTTGACAAAACTGGTACCAGACTTTGCTCTGGATCATCAGATTCCTCAATTATTCTATGGGATTTAATTGGAGAGGAAGGTTTATTCAAATTAAAGGGACATAAAAGTCAAATCACTGGCATTCATTTTCTTTCCCAAGATCCACAAACAAAAGACCTAGACGAATTAGAAGATTACCTTATCAGTGTCTCAAAGGACGGTCTTATAAAACTTTGGGAATTAAAGACTCAACAATGTATTGAAACTCACGTTGCTCATACAAATGAATGTTGGTCCTTGGGAGTTAATAAAGCAAATAATTTAGCAATAAGTAGTGGTAATAAGGATCAAGTTAAAGTATGGGGAATTGATCTTTCAAAACCAGATACTGAAAAATTACAAGAAAGGGGATCTTTTGAGAAGCAGAGTAAAGCAAGATGTACTGAAGTACTGTTCAAAGAGAAGCCCTTCCAATGTTTTTATCTTCAAAACGCTGATAGGACAATTGAAATATTTAGGTTAAGAACTGAAGAAGAAATTAAGAAAGGAATTGCTAAAAGAACGAAAAGACTCAAGGATAAAGGATATGAAGACGATGAAATTTTACAATCGTTGAAAGAATCTGAAATCAGTATGATGATAACAAGTTTCACAACTTTAAGAACTATGTCTAAAATAAGATCATGTACGTGGGTAAAGTCAAACAAAAAATTAGATCTTGTTATTTCCCTTAACCAAAACACAATAGAGTACCATTCAATATCAATTACACCAGATCAAGATATTAAGAAGTTGTCTCCAAATGATATCAATTCAGCTAAAAAATATTCAATTGATTTGCTTGGTCATAGAACTGATATAAGAGCAATGGATTTATCATCAGATAATAAATTGTTAGCCACAGCTTCAAACGGTGAGCTTAAAATTTGGAACATCAAGACAGCAAATGTACTTCGAACATTTAATATTGGAGGTTATGCATTATGTTGTAAATTTTTACCTGGTGGAACATTGGTTGTAGTTGGTTTCAAAAATGGAAGTTTAGAATTATACGATTTATCGACTTCTTCACTTATTGATAGAATTGAAAATGCTCATGGAAGTACTTCTTTGGAATCAAATGATGATAATGGGAGTGCAATTTGGTCATTAGATTTAACAACTGATGGTAAAACACTTATAACGGGAGGAAATGATAAAACGGTCAAGTTTTGGAATTTCATTATAGAACAAGAATTGGTTCCTGGTACTTCCAATACAATTTCTATAATGAAATTACATCATAGCCAGACTTTGGAAACTGACGAGGAAGTATTATGTGTTAAAATATCTACTGATTCAAAATTTTTAGCAATATCTTTGTTAAATAATAATGTTCAAGTGATATTCTTTGATACCCTTAAGTTATTTCTTACGTTATATGGTCATAAGTTGCCAGTATTATCAATTGACATCTCCGATGATTGTAAACTCATAATTACTTCATCTGCAGATAAGAACATTAAAATTTGGGGATTAGATTTTGGAGATTGTCATAAATCTATTTTTGCTCACCAGGATTCAATTATGAATGTAAAATTTATACCAGAAAGTCATAATTTCTTTTCTAGTGGTAAAGACGGATTAATTAAGTATTGGGATGGTGATAAATTTGAATGTATTCAAAAATTGCCTGCTCATAAGCTGGAAGTTTGGTGCTTATGTGTAAGTAATGATGGAACTTTTATGGTTTCAACATCTCATGATCATTCAATTAGGTTATGGGAAGAGACAGATGATCAAGTATTTCTTGAAGAAGAAAAAGAGAAAGAAATGGATGAACAATATGAACATACTTTACTTAATTCTTTAGAGAATGATGATGAAGTACCTAGATTTAATAATAATGAAGATGGAGATGAAGAAACTGGAGAGGTGACAGCACAAGATTCAGAAGTTACCAATGTTTCCAAACAAACGGTTGAAACTTTAAAAGCAGGTGAAAAATTAATGGAAGCCATTGATATTGGGATCATTGATGTTTTAGAGTCTCTTGATTATGAGCAACATCTTATTCAGTATAATTCCAAAAAGACTACAGTTCCGCCAGTGAAACCAAACAGACATACGATACTTTTAGCATTCAATATGGATGGACAAGAATACGTATTAAGCGTTCTTAAAAAGATTAAATCTTCACAATTGGAAGATGCATTACTAGTATTCCCATTCTCATATTCTTTAAAATTACTTCAATTCATTGAAATCTGGACCAACAAAATCAATATTACTAACAATGTGACCAATATTTCATTAATCTGCAAAGTATTGTTTTTCATTGTGAGATCAAATGCAAAAGAACTTATTAATCAAAAGGATCCAGCAATTAAAAATCAATTGATTAACGTTAAGAAGCAATTACGAGATGAGCTTTCAAGTACCAGTGATCAGCTTGGTTATAACATTCAAGGTCTCAAATTTGTTAGACAGCAATGGAAGTTAACTCACGAGGCTACTTTTATAGACGAACAAGAACAAAGAGAATACGATGAACTGAAAGCGCAAAAGAGAATATATTCAACCATTTGATAATTTTTCATTCTTTCAGTTGGAAACTTCTGTGAATTGACCCACTCATTGCCTTTCAACTTAATTCATAACTGAAAATAGTTTCAATAATTTGGTATTACTTAGAAGGGGAATTGGAGATTGAAAGGTATTTCGATAGCCACCATATAGAGATTGCAACGTGCAACGTAGTGACATAGTGACATTACATATTCTGTGTCCTTTGTTATTGCTCCACATACTATGTGACTTTATTGAATCTCATCTCACATAAACAATTTCTTCTATGCAATCTATACACCATGTAACATATCAGGATAATGTAGACTGCCAATGGCTTCAGATAAAACACACAGGCAGCTAACAAACTGTTGAATAACTATAGACTACTTAGCTTGTGCTATTGGCCGAACCCAATGTCAAGATGGTTGGTGGTTATTTTCCAGCTCTCGCTAAATCGTAATTCGTATTGAATGCGCGGCTGAACCAAAACGAGATTTTAAAAACTTGCGAGTGATTCGGGGATAACTTCAATTTCTCAGCGTGGGAGGTTGATTGATTCGCCAGAGACTATGGAACCTTTTACTCTGTAGGGATATATTTTTACATCTACACCAGGAACATGATCTTTTCACATCAATATCGGGAGCAGCTGAGCTTCAATCGATGTATCTTGTCAAATCTTCGGTTAAAAAGGTTCCTGAGCCTTTCTTCAACCTAAAATGAGCAGAGAGTAAAAATAAAAAGAAAAAAAAACGTGATATTTGTGGAGTTAAGGTTTGAGCTTTGAGATCATTCGACTACTGAATTGTCGTTTTTCTGTCAGTGAAAATTTAGAATTTATAGTAATAACTGGCAATATCTTCAAATGGAAAATATGAAAATGTATTATGAATAGTAAACAGTAAATGTAGAGCTGCATGATCAAACTACAACCAAAGGAGCCAAAAAAAAAAAAAAAAAAAAAAAAAAAATA
>JAKTYG010000088.1:0-43545 GCA_030564725.1 Chernovozyma sophiae-reginae
GTAAATGATTTAAAGCAGCCTTAGAAGAACCGTAGGCAGCCCAACCATCATAAGCGTCTTCAAGTTACTTTGTCGATAATTTCTTCACTTATTAGAAAATGCTCAGAAAATTTGAACGTTTTTGCATTGGAGGTTTGCATGATTCTTAAATTAATTATCCGAATTAAAGATGTTGCATTATATAAAAGTGTTACAGAAACTTATGGAGTGCTTTGTAAAGAATTAGACGCAGGTTTATTCACTGGAGATAAAAATTTTGTAGATGCATTTACTGAACTTTCAAAAGATTTAATTAATATTGATAGACAACAATCGAAAGTTGGGCCAAATCTGTTAGATTGGAAAATTATCTCAGTAATGGCATGTGGATATGTTTCCAATTGTTTGGGTTATAATTCTAAGTTAGCAAAGCATTTCACAAATTTTTGTTTACCTTTACTCGTTGATACAGTTAAACAATATAACGACGAAAAAAAATTAAAGTTAAGATTATCTATTCATGATATAAACGATTTACCAAAAGCGGGTCAGAGTGATCCAATAAATTCTCAAATTAAAAAAACTAAAGAAAATTCTGACATTGATTCAGATAATATTGTTACAAAAGAATATATTGATGCCGTTTCTTTCACTGCTTTAAAACTGTATTTTGATACTACAATGCTTAGTCAAATATCCGAAAGCACTAGAGTACTTGTAAATCATTGTTTTGAATTGAAAGATGATGGCTGGGGCATTGTTCTATTACAATTGTGTACTACATGGGTTCCAGTTCAATTAAGATTTGTTTCTCTTTCCACTTTATTAAACAAATTATTCTCGATCCTGGAAGTATCTTCAATTGAGCAACCAAACTTTCAACACCAAATCGAATTTGCTAGTTATATTTTAGGACTCGTATCATCTGATGTTAACATGATTGGACTCGCAGTATCAGATGTCATTCAACAGTTTCTTTCTTTACAATCCAAAGTTGCATTAAATCAATCCAGATTCTTAAATGAATCTCAAGTTCGCAGTTTACTACTGGTTTATTCTAATTGTTTATGTCATCTTTCCACTCATGTTTATTATTTTGATCAAGTTCCTGATTCCATTAAGGAAATACTTTGCAAGATAGATTCAGTAATAAGTCGGTCATTCTCTTCTGAACCACCCTTGATTAATACTACCATAGCTTCCAATAAGGGAAGGTTGACTACAGCTAATGCTCACGACAATACAAGTGGAATGGCGCTATCAGCAGATGTCAGCTTTACTTCAGTTAACGGAGTCAAGTTACATAGTCTTATTATAACATTATTGAGAAACATCTCAACCATATTTACACTTTTACGGAAGAAACCAAGTTCCATATCTCGGAATCACGTTCAAATTGAGCATTGGGAAGCTAGTCTTGCCTTATTATCTCCCGAGACTGAGTTTGAGGGTTTTGATCCGAGTGTTTTAACTCCAGATTTGGTATGCAATATTCAAATTGAGTACTTCAAAGTGCTTAGTGTCTTCTTGAACAATGAATTGTGTGCAAACGATGACGGACTTGGTGAATCAAATGATGTAAATAACGATAAAAATATTGAAAATGATACTTCAATCTATTTATCTCCTGATATCAATAAGTACATATCGAATCCTGATAATTTTATCACCCATTTACTTGCACATTTAGATAAAATCTTTCATAAAAAAGGTGACGACCCGAATGAAGAATTGTTCTCTTCAATTGTTGATGTACTTGAAGATTTTGCCAAAGTGTTGGGAATCAATTTCTTTAGTAATTTTATTCCATTTTTTTTCCATTGGATATGTCCTTCATGCTTTAGTGAATCAACAAGCTCAACAAGCTTTTCTACAATGCAATCTAATGGTAAACCAGATTTCGAGATTTTGAAAAAAGATCCATTTGCAAGAGCAAGAGATACTATTGCATATTATATTATCCATTTTACTCTAAAGTTATTGGATGAAAAATATCTGTCATATATAGGAGAGAACTACTGTTCCAGCTCAGAATTATTCAAAAATATCGAATTGAATATTGCAAAAAGAAGATCTTTAGGAATTTGGGAACTACTGATGGACTCGTCAGAAATCATAAATGATAGTATCCCTAATGGAGATACTCCTAATCTTAGTAAAAAGAATCTCCAAGAATTTATTAACAATAACGAATGGATATCTGCTTGGATAAATCCTTATAATCTGTTATTTCTTGATACATCAAGGTCTTTGAAGGGAGCAAGAGTCGAATATAGCAAACACAGTAAGAAAACACATTCCAATTATGAGTTCAGTACATCTTCTGAAGAAGGTGCTTCATTTGAATTTGTTACCACCTCTGCAAATCATAACTCACTTGGATTAGGGTTAGGGACTGCAGGAGATATCACTTCGATTCATTCTGAGATTATTAATAATGGACATGGAGTGACCATTAGAAATGGAGGATTCACAAATGATGTTGATGGTTCTGTTATAACTGATAAACATCTTCTTTCCCCTAAGGTTTCGGATTTGAGAGATGCTGTTTCATATAAGGAATCTTCAAGAGTTCCAACTATCACTTTTGGATCAAATTATAATGGTGAAACTCAAAGATCGGTTCTATCTAGACAGTTGGTTGAAAAGGATATAGAATCAATTATTGGCGGTTTAGATTCCGAATTCGATTCCAAAATTGTTGTGTAATGGATATTGAATGAATTGCATCCTGTAATAGAAACAATTTAATATACGATTACAACCTATCGAATGAACAGTTATCGATCTATAAATCCTCGTTTCTTCGCGAGCTAGAACTACCCTCCAATTTCTACAGAAAGATTTAAAATCTCTTGATTTATTTATCTCCTATATAGATGTTCCATAAGCAAGTATAATTCACTTTTGAAAAAAAAAAAAAGAAAAAAAAAAATTTATAAATCGGTTTCAATTTAATCGTCATCATCATCACCTAAAGCTTCAAAGGCATTGAAACTTACAGTGTGTTTATCAGCGGTGATTTCTCTTGGATCAGCAGTTTTGGAAGATCCTAAATTTTTGTTATTTGGCTTGATTTTAACAATATTTTCTCTAAAGGACTCTTTAAATTTACTTCTTTCTTCTCCACCTTCTTCGGCTCCAAAAGATTTTTTTGGTTTTGTTAATGTGGCCCACCCATCTTCATCAACATGAACAGCATCTACACCCTTCTTTCTCAAGTTGGGTTTAGTTCCTGTACGAGATGGTCTTCTTCTATTTAAGTGATGGTATGCTCTTTCATGACCTCGTTCATCAATATAGGTGTCTCCATTACCCCATTTATTAGCTTTATTCTTTTCATGTTCGGCAGCAGTATGCTCTCTAACTTGATCCACCAACTTATTGAAAGCATCCAAAATTTGAGGTTGAGGAATATAAGCCTCGTCTTGAATCAAAATTAACTGTTCTTCTGTATATTTAACCATATTGTTTAGTCCTGAATCGATCTCTTTGGCAAGCTAAGTTCTACCTGATGCAAAAAACTGCTTTGGTTTGAGTAGTACTTGTTCATTGACAAAAATATATTCACCAACACACTACTTATTGTCACGAGACCATAAGCGATTTTTTTTCTTTAAAACCAAAAAAAAAAAAAAAATTCAGAGCCAAGCATATGGTCCTTCTATATACAGTCTATGATGAGGTAGTAGCTGATGCAACTACAAGACTAATATCAAATGGTATTGACTCACAGATATGCACTTAAGAATACAATATTAAAATCATAATTGCTACAAGCTATCAATATATTATGCCTTTATCTCACAGTTTACGCAAGGTGTCCAAAAATATAAAATCCAAGGGCCTGTTGCATATTAAAGGTCGCAAGTTCAAGCAATTGAATAGAGCTACTCTAAGGGATAACAAACTTACCAGTCGTAAAATCAAGAGTCAAGAATCCAGAGATAAAGAATTATTAATTGTAAAATTCATACAAGAAGCCATTAAGAATCGATCTGATGTTGAAACTTTCACTTTAGATGATATGAAACTATTTATTGATAATTATATCTCAAGATATGACGAAGATTTACAGAAATTAAGAAATGATAGAAGACCAGGAAGACCAGCCACCAGTAGACAGCAATTATTAGAACAAAAAGTGGAACAAGAACAACAATTATATGCTACTGGATTTAAGATACCCGACATAAGTGACAAGCATACGGTTGAAAAATTGAGACTTTGGACCGGCTCTAATGGTGGTACTACCATTATGAAATTCATTCATGTATCCAAAGATATGTCTGAACTTCCATCCAAAGAGCTTGAAATGAAAGACTAGAAAGTTACAATAGCATGTAGAGTAAATAGCAAAAAAACAATTAAATTCAAACATTCATTTTGATACTTAAGAGTGTAGGTGGGTCGACACATGATAACATAAAATAATAAAAAAAAAGGAGTACAGGCCAGCTGATAATCTTATTACCATAGTTACTTTCATACTACCAGTAGCTGGAAATAACTACTGAACTCAACAAAAACCAAGGTAAAAAAAATGTCTCCAAAAGAAGTCTGCAACTCAATCAATAAGGCAAAACTCAAATCATCTGCTACTCCAAAGCAAAGTTCTCCATGTTGATTTAGCTACTGAAGGTTCAATGTCACTTGATTCTTGTGGTGAAACTTCCAATTTCTCTGGTACCCTAACTTCTTCCTGTTTCACTTCACGAGCAAGTACCCCAATTTCTTGGTAAGGAAGAACTGTAACCACAGGAATATCCAGGGTTGGTAATTGGGTCAGAGTTTGATTATCCTCCAATAACCAATTAATACCAACTAAAGATAAGAAAACTACTCCAGTGGTAGCTAAGACAGATTTCAATCCCTTGAAGAACCAATCTCTTCTTCCAGAAGTTTCTCTCGTAAATACAAGCATTTTCTCTTTACCTCCTCCTCCTCCTCCTATAAGTTTCCAATTCTTCTTTTGCAACTTCTTTACACTCTTAATAAGTTTGTGGAGTTCATCCTTAGGAAACTTATTAAAAATAGTAAACATATCCTCCGAGGTATGAGATGATCCTAAAGGATTTTCCTTTGATCTTACAACTTGGCCATCGGTAGTTACTAATAAGTATTGTCTTCTACCTTTTGCACGAGTTTGAAATTCATGATTTGGGAATAACATTTCTCTGGGAGCTCCTCCACCAAAAGAAGAAAGAGGACTGAAAAAATTCTTCGCCTCTAATGATCTATGTGAATTGTACATACTAGTGCTCCAATCAAAAGCATTTCTTTCACGGAATTTTGTTTCCTTATTTAATTCCTTTTCCTTCTTGGCACCTTTTAAAAAGCCTTCCAAATTCTCGAGAGAAGGTTCTTTATTACCACTAGATTTATATCCCTTTCTAATCGATTCCACAGTAATTCTAGAAAATTTATCAGTACCATCACTACCTATACTGTATTTTTTCTTTAAATCTTCATTTGAGTTTGAATCAAGACTATTGATATTTTTCTTAAAATCGTCAGAATAACTTTTTTTAGCTAACACGGAGAGTAGCTCTGAGGAATTATTATAGGTCATAGATTTCAAATTGACTTTATCTTCAATCTTTTTAATTTCCTTGAAGTCATCGATACTAAATCTGTTGATTTTAGACTCATCATCTGAAGTTCTCCATGTATCATTATGTGAATTATCTTGATCCAGTTGTTCAAAACTCACTGATGATGCAATGTTGACAATGTTCTCAATAACATCGTTGGAGATATGGGTGTCATTTCTTGCTTCACAAATCAAAAGATAGAAAACTAATGGGAAGTGATCAATCTTAGAATTCAAGCATTTCAATTGCTCGATTAAATATTTGAATGTTGGAAATTGATATTTCTCTAACTGCTCAATTTCGTGTAGACATGAAGATAAATAATCTGCAAATTGATTTTTTGAAAGCTTACCAAAATCCGGTTCAGTAAAAGTTCCCCAATTATTAATTGAAATAATCTTTTCTAATCCTTGAAGATTTTTTTTTAAGAGTGAGCTGATAAGTAAGATATTTGCATCAACAGGAAGTAAAGCATCTTGAATACGTTTAGCTGTTTTATTGATTTCAAAGTCAGCAAAAACTTCAGCATTTTGCATAATATTGTCAAGTGCAAATGAATGATTGTTGTTATGTTTGAACAAATTCGAAAGATTCCTGTAAAGCTTATTGAAAATGATCTTCTTCTCAGAATTATACTTAGGCATATTCGCCATGTCATCTAAAGTCTTCAAGATTGTAGAGCATTCAACCAGCTTGAAATCTGTAGTTTTTAATTGCCTTTTCAATTGATTTAACTCTAAGACATATTCTTCTAACTTGAAACTATCAGGAATCTGCCTGTAAACATCATCTTTGGATTTCTTCTCCTCCAACTTCTTTTCAAATTGGTAAAACGCAATCACATTGTCAAGCAAAGTATCAAGAACTGCTGTATTGTTGTTATTAACGTTAAACAATTCCTTCAATCTGTAATAAAGCTTTTGATAGGTGTAGCATGAAATATCTTCACGTTTCTGCAAATCATCAACCTTGTCTTGTATAAATTTCAATAATTCAACTGAGCTAATACTCTTAAATTGACCAACTTCATTCTGAATCAGTAACAATTCTTTATCAAAATTGTGTAATTCCAAATTATCTGGTATCTGATAATAAACTTTAGAACTCTTTTGCTTCTCTTCAAACTCTTGGAAGACTGCTTCATTATGGATTAAAGTATCTAAAACCTCAGTATTACCTCCATTAATATCAAAAAGACATTCTAACTTGTACACTAATCTATTATACTGATCAATCTTAGTAGCTAGAGTTTCCAGTAAGTCCAGTTCGGTGGTTTTAAGATAATCAATATATAAAACCATCTTCTTAACGATGTCACTACAGGAGTAATTTTCATATTTCTGACCAAACAATACCTCATTACGGAAGTCAACTAGAGGACCGATAAATTTGTGTAAATTCAAATCGTCTGGAATTTGGACATATTGCTTTTCAGATTTTTCAACAGTTACCGCAGGAGTGACGTGTTTCTGTTCTTGAATATCTTGTGCCTTAATGTATGTATCGATAACATCATCTAAAATGTATCTATGATCTTTAGATATTTTTCCAGATCCAAATAATTCGTAAAGTCTTGAAAATACTCTCTCATTAATTTGATCATTATCATTTATCTTCGAGTTATATAAGACACTTAAAATTTCTTCAATATTTTTATCTTGAAACTTAGAGTCTAACAGGATCCTTGCATGCATTAAGTCATCGCTAAAAGTATAAAGATCTTTAAAAATATCTTCATAATCTCTTTCTTTAAAAATGTCTTCCTCAATCTGTTCTGCATTTTTGTCATTGATGATATAAGAAAGACCTAAAGGAATATTATCGATTTTGTTCAAAAGATCTCTTAATGCTTCGTATCTTTTAACTTGAACTAAAATTTGAAAATATTGGGGACTGATAGTTCCATCCAAATCTTCAATATTTGATTGATTGTACCTTTCTAATTCTTCACTAAGAGCTGAACTAATTGCCTTTGCCTTTGCTCTCTCAAAATCAGCAAATTTCGCAACATTTGCAAGTTCAGGGAGAAATCTACTTGCACGCCAATCCTGGTAATACTCCTGCTTGATAAGCTCTTTATCATACAAGTCTTGTAATAAAATAGGCAATTTGTTAAAGGTTGATAAATATTGAGTTAACCTATCAGTCATATAATTGAAAGATGTCATATTGTACTTATCAACAATTTCAGAAAGCTTTCCCTTCAAATACAAATCCTTAAATATTATTAAAGAATTAGTTAATTCAACAGAAGACAATTTATCAAAGGACTTGATTTTGTTCTCATAACTATCGGAAATAAAATTCAAAAGAGCTTTTAATTCCTTTGTATAACGCTGAATGAATTTAGTAAACAGTTCAGTATCAATATCTGACATTGATCTTTTACTAAAAGAATTATTAAAAGAGTTCGGATCGACAAAAGTTGCTCGTTTCTTGTTTGATTTCGGAGTTCTCTTTAAAGAAATCAAGTCAATTTCGAAATCTTCTTCATCTTTCCCAGTAGATGTAGCATAATTTCTAGTATATACACGGGCGTATTTGATGGAAGTCAACAACAATGGAGTGGATGGAGGTGCCACTATAGGTCTTGTGACGGCAATATTGTGAGAGTTCGACTCGATCACAGAAATTGTTGTTTTCAATTGCTTCAAAGAGTACTTGAACGGAGCCATGGTAGATCAGGCTAAAATTGGTTGTGACAAAAATAATTCAATTTGAAATGATCATGTAACTTACTAATCAAACCAATTATGAATAGTAAGGATGTGGCGGGATAAGGATCAAAACTCAAGCAGATCCAGAAAGGGGAACAACAAAAAACAAAATTGTGGAACAAGACAAACGTAAAAATTCAAGATAAACAAAAGGAATAGGGGAAGTGGTTTTGGAATGGGTTGGGATCAATTGTGAGGTTATGAAAAACAGTGGAATTGATAAAAATTTGGTAGTAGATTGACACGTCTTAGGGGCAATAAACTCCGTTTTGAATATAATGTGAGGGATGGTGATCCGTTATCGGTCATGTGAAATGACTTCCCCATACGGCAGTAAGTTAAATCTGATAAGATAAAGACGTTTAAGCAAAATGCGCGAAAGTGCCACTACAGATGCTGCAACTGGTAGAGTTTATAACTAATATCAATCTGAAGTGGAGATGACTTATGAAGAGATAAAAAACCAAAAATATAGAAAGTTGTAGTATAAATGAAGATTTTCTAATGAAATGTATTTTGAATGACCACACAAGAACAAAGGGTATACTAAATGAAGTGTTTGCAAGACAGAGCAGTTGTGTTCTGACGAGCTCAATCGTTACTGAAAAGTTGGGAAGTGAACCCTGATGGGTGTACTGGTTATCCTTGGGATCAAAGACGGAGAAATATTTGAAGTTCTAATTAACCAATACATGCCTAAACTGTTCTAGTAAAGCCATCATTGAGATCTACCATTTAAATACGCTATAGAGATCTACATTACAGCTTTATTGTGTTCCTCTGTGCAATTATGGTGAGGCTTAAGTTGTTGAATATTGTGCGACCCAAATCCTCTTTAAGCAACTTCTGCAACGCATCGACTCCACTTACTCTCAGGTCCAACGCAAACCCTGGACATCTTAAGGCAAATGGAAACAACTACTACTACAAAAAATACTACCACCAGTTATCCAGAGGAGAATTTCTGAGGATGCCCTCTTGCATATTTTGAAATAACTAAACCAAAAGTGAAGTTCAAATAAAGAATCTTCAAAAACAAAATACATCACAGGGAATGTTGCTTTGACAATTTCTGCAACCAACGAGAGTTCAAAATTTCCTGCAAGGAATGTTCGCAGAAAAAGTGGTTCAGACTCAATTACAGCAACCAGAGTGCAGAAGAAGAGATTCAGTAGGAACTACTGCGCGGAACAAGAGATATCATATGTTGTGAGAGAAGAACAAACACCAATTCATACAAAACAACTGCTTTGCCCAATATTCTATCAAAAGTTATAGTATTACCAAGTAGTTCAGGTTTCAATAGTCTTAAATTCGAACGTCCTCGATAACCAAAATTAAAAGGTGTGGTTGTGAATGTACCAAGGCTGCAGAATTTTCATCAACTTTTTTTTTCCACAACGTTCAATAATTACGAAGGGCCAGGGTAGGCGAGATAATGGAGAAAAGAAAAGTATCAAAAAAATATCATTATTATCCTGTAAGCAAATTTTCATTCTGTTTAGGATATTTTGTGAGTCAAATGTTCTCTTCATGACAGATATTTTCACCGTTAATGACCGTTTTTTAGCCAGATGATGCTTGGTTGAGGTAGCAGGTGATGCAAATCTTGAAAAAATTTTGATGGTTCAGAATTTGAAGAACCATTCGAGATCAAACGATCTTTTGTATTTCAGATGAAAAGACCTGACCCAACATTTCAGAACCATTTTGAAATTCAAGGGTTGTAGTGTTTACCATTATTTTTTTTTTTTTTTTTTTGAATTAGGAAGAAAAAGGCACAGAATAAGGTACTCCTTTAGTGCCTTACTTAGTATGGTTCGATTCCATCGATTCATTTTACATTCCCGAAAACTTTTGTCCATCTTACATTCCAAGAAAGTTTCTTTTTTTTTTTCCGGATTTATTGCATCGCATTTCGCATTGTTCAAAGTTTTTTTTTCTGTCTCAATTCAGCTTCTTTCGTTTTCGGTTGCGTTCTCCAAATTTTCATTAAACTCAAAGTGAAAAGCATCTATTTGCACACCAGAAGAACAAAGCTTCTCAACTTTGAATAGATTATAAGAACTTAGAACTTCAATACATTCTCCGTTGTATAGCCTCATTTCAAAAGAATCTCCATCTTTTTTTCTCTATTATCTTAAATTCTATTATTTAGACCCTGAACAATAACCGTTTTTTTGCTCAATATTTTTTGACATTCTTCGTTTGCATTTTCTTTTTTTCTGACTTGATTAATTTTATTTTTTAGCATTTTTTCGCGGGTTAAGAACAGAAGTGTGAGAAGCTAACAGTTATCTCATTCACACAAGTTTTTTTTTTTTTCTCTTTCTTTACAAATAAAATTTTCTTTTCTTGTTGGGTATATCTGTATGGGGTAAACTTATATATTTATAAGTAAGTCCGATACATAAACTGAATAAGTAATATACTTGACGTACTGCAGGTTACGTTTCAGGTTTAAGACGTCGACCGTTACCCTTGTATCATATATTGATCGATATATCAATATCTTTATATCTACATCTAATGTCATCATCTCCTGCAAAATTCGTATCACCTATTCCAACTCGCTCTTATGAGGTTCCATGGGTTGCAGAACCTTTGATATCTTCATCAACTACTCCTTCATCTTCAACTGAAACGCCCATATCTCAAGGAACTACTCAAAGTTCAACCGATCAGTATTATAAAGTCCCTACTTTGGAAGAATTAGTTGACTTGTGTTTTAATGTTCATGATAAATATCCAAATTTCCCCTTAGATGCAAATGAAGGATACGATGAACGAAAACTATCTTCAGATGAATTTCTTGTTTATCAATTCGAAAGATATGTCACAGGTTTACATTGTGAAGAAAACTTAAGATTTTTGATAGAAATATTTAAATATGAACACTTGTATGATTCAGTGTTTCCAAATAATGACAATTTAAGGCTAAACACACCTTCACCAAAACCAAGATATCAAATAGAGAATAATAGCCTTAGATCTCTTAATAAATCATTTATTGATTCTAGTGTTAAGAGTTGTCGTTATAATGAAAACAACTCTATCAACTGTGGTAGTAGAGCTCCATCTACCGGTGCAAACACACGAAGTGCAAGTTCATTATGTTTGATAGATGATGAGTCCATTGCAGTTTTTTCAGTAGATGATTTGGGAAGTAATCAAGATATCCAACAAGCATATAAAGGGGTTTCTAATCTGATATGGGATGATTTTATGGAGAAAGAATTGGATGATTCTATTGATGGAGACTTTGAGTCATCTCATATTCAAGAAAGCTCTCTCAACTTAAAAGATTCCTCTTTAAACTTAGGAATCGAATGTGCTTCATATGAAAGTCAAGAAATCAGAAGAATTCAACTTCAATGGAATCTTATCTTGAAGAAATATATCTTACAAGATGCTCCTGAACAAATAAATTTATCTAACAAGGCATACAGACGAATTATTGAAGAAAACAATTGTTCAGATAGCGAAAGATATGTACATAGTCCAAACGCTCTATGGTATGCCAAAAATGAAGCTTTACAATTGATAAAAGAGAATGCTTATCTTACTTTCAGCAAAATAGTTCAAACAAATTCTCCATCTCAAAGGTGTAATGCCCTTGGTTTATCATGTCGATCTATAAGCAATAGCGGCAATTTTCAAAATCAAACTAAAAGTAAATCTATTGGAAGGTCCGATTTATCTTCTTTACATATGAAGGCACAAAACAACAACATATTCAAGCTGCCAAGAACTTTGTCTCAGACGACAACTAATAATAAGATATCAACCACATCGCTTTCATCAATAGATGTTAATTCTGGTTCACAATGCTCTTCATCTAATGTTTCACCAGATTTAACTCCTGTTCATTCTAACTCATACAAATCTAAGAGTAGACCTCAAGGAAGGTTAAGACAATTAGCATCACCTATCACAGCTTCATCATCAGATTCTTCTTCACCTTCTTCGATTTCTGCAATTTTGGGTCATCTTAAGATAGGGTCCAATAATAACTCACCGTCACAGCCTCATTCCTTGAGCACTAGTCCTATTTTAGAAGATGATTTGTCCAATATTCCTGCTTCTACTGCTTTGTCATTATCAGAAGATGCGAGTAAACCTAAATTTGGAAGATTATGGAGATCTAAGAAATGAAACAGAGGAATAAGAAATTGAAGATCAGAAAGATCAAAAAATATATACATATCCATAGCTCCATAGCTTCCTAGCATGCACGCACATACGCACATACTCACTCATCTGAAAGCACACAGCTTCTCAGTTCGATAGAAATCATTACTTTGCATATTTTAATAGAATAGAATATTAAGATTGGGCACTGCCGTACACATTCTTAAGTATAAACTGTGGACGTGAATACCCATAATCTTATTAATACATATAACACCATTCATACTACATATCATTCCTTGTTTTGTAGAAATTGTCAAGCATAATCTGACTACTACTACTACTACTACGACTACTACTAAGAATTCTACACCAAGCCTGAAAATGCTTCATTTCTTTAATTTTCACTCTGTAGTTGATCACTTACTCTTCCGTTATATGCAACGCTCTTTGCTCTTTTACATTGTGATCTCCCTATCCCAATGACCTTCCATGCTAATTTACATCTCTAGGATTTGTATTAATGGCTCCTTTGCATACTGTAACCGATGCTCCTCCAGCATTCATCCAATGTGTGCTGCAACGTCAATTAGAAGTTCTCAATGCGGAATTTTATTTTCCGTCGCAAAATGCCGTTGAGGGTGCATGGAATTAATGTAAGACAGAAATTGAAAGCTCCAGATTCTTGAGCCTGCAGCTTCAAGAAAAAGCAGTCTCAAACATACAGACATGTGTCTCAAACAAGGGCCAAAATCATCCAATATTCAACCTCTCGATATATCCAATGCTGCCATGATGCGGAATGTCGTACCTATAATGTAGTCCATTTCAACAACAGAAATCTAGTTCATATCATCTCGATTTATCAAGTGTCCACCGAATCTGGGGAACAATGTTGCGCATTTAACGTAACTCAGACTACCACATCTCTCTCTTTTTTTTTTTTTTTTGACTCTCTCTTTCCGAACCACTACAAAGATTGAATTACATAATCATAGAAAGAAATCCAGAATTGATGCAGTTGAATTTTGTTAGAAAGTGGAACAGCAAAAGGGATACCTAATATCTTATTTCCTTTATCATCTTCCCTAAGATCTATCCCCCCCTCCTACCTCAACCTCCACAATATTTCAGTCTTTCTTCAAATTCTTCTTAGCTATCATACTTAAGCAACATCAGTAGCCCTGAAATTACCAAAATAGGGTTGTTTGTTCAGCGCTCACTGCCTTTCTGGGGCGTGTACAAACCCATATTCAAACTAATAAACATTTATGCCCCTCCCAAACAGTCCACACTGGCCATGTTATTCAAGGTATAGTAATACTAAAATTCATCTAATTTTCATACTTCAAAGGGAGAATTAATAGTGATACGTTCTTTTTGGTCACAATGGATGAGTTCTTAAGAGACAATTCGGAATTTGGAGGACCTACAAATGGCCAAAATTCTACTTCAACCCCCAATACTGGTTCTTCGGATAATTCCAATTTCGCTGGCGATTTGGATCCTTTTCAATTTGGAAATGGAGATGGAGGTTACGGTAACAAAAATCTGCCGAATAAAAGTTATGGATATGAAGTGAAGGAAGATTTCTTAAGTCCTGTAACAAGTTATTCAAACGAAGCGAACAATTTTGGTGAATTAGGAAGTTATGGAAATATTGGAGATGTCAGGAATACAAATATAACTTCCAATACTGGCAACTATGATCCATTTATGGAAGAATTGTCCTACAATAGCCCAAATCCTCAAGATAACTATAATCAACGAACACAGCAAGCTTTGGGGCAGCATTCGCAGAGACTTCAATCTGGTTTCTTGAATTCCATGGGAACTACCTCTAATTTAGATGAACTTATATCCCCCAGCAGTACCATAGATGCCGGAACACTTAGTGGAAATTCAGGTGTTGGTGGAATACATGGTACTGGAATTTCCAATTCTTCAAATAACACTTTTCTTAGTCCACAATACTTTTCACCCCCAACAAAAGGTGCCAACTTCAACTCCTTAAATTCAATAGCAGAAGATAATAACTTAAATACTCCATCCGTTTCAAGGCAAGGTAGTATAAGTATTCCGTTTGGGGGTACGGGAATTGGAGGTGCAGAATTGGGACAGGTCAAATCAAATACTACCGGTTACCTTTCTCCAACAAATTACATGTCTCCTGTAACCAATGTGAACTCATTGGATTTATTACGATCTCCTTCTTATGGAAACGCTGGATCATATGGCAATACAGGATCGTATCTTAATTCACCACCGGAGTACCAAGGTGTTAGAATACCATCTAATAATACATCGTTGAATACCAATGACAATCCTGACACAATATCTTCCAACCCACTTTCACCAGTTGCAAAACAATTGGGAACTTCGCCAAATACGGGCTCTTCAAAGCAATTGAGTAAAGAAGAAAAATTGAAGAGAAGGAGGGAATTTCATAACGCTGTTGAAAGACGTCGAAGAGATTTGATTAAAGAAAGGATAAAAGAATTAGGCTTACTAACACCTCCATCATTACTTAACCCTCAACTTAGTGCAGTTCAAGCACTTCAAAGAAACTCCCAATATAATTCCAGAGAACTCAACGAGCTTATATCAAGTGTGAAAGCCAAAGAGACAAAACCAAATAAGAGTACAATATTGAATAAGTCTGTGGATTATGTTCATCATCTTGAATACGTACTTACGCAGCAAAAGAAGTCAAGGGAGCAACTAGAAAAGCAAATTTCCGACATCGAGTCAAGATTGAATGGTGCTCGCTTCTCTGACAATATCCCGGTACCTAGACAAGTGGCACCCACGTCATCGTCAACGACATCAACTAATAATAATAATAATAATAATAATAATAATAATAATAAAGGTAATGATAACTTCATTCCTGGTGATTATACAACCTTGAATACTTCCGGTAATAATAATGAAATAGGGTTTCCTACTATTAAGGTACAAGGACTGTCATATTTAAACTCACAAGATTTTGGTTCTAATCTAGAAGGGCAGAACTTTGACATCAGAAACGTAGAAGGAGATCTGGAAGGAATGTTCAATCCAGATGATTTTTTCCTGGACATAGTTACAGAACCAAACGGCAATACTGATTTCTATGAAGATATCAAGCAGGGATATTAATCGCAATCAAGCACTATAGAAACTTCACTTTTACTATGAAGATCAAGTTATAGAATCACCAGATTATTGCTCCTTTTACTTAAGTGACATAAGTGACATAGCCAGGTTTATAAATAAGATTGGCTGGAGATTTTCCAGGTTATTGGAGTTAATGTCATCGCTACATGATATATTTTTATTGCATGTTGTTCGATTCTAGATCATTCTGTCAGCACTTGTCAGTTCAAAGATGATGTATTGAGCTAATCATAGAGAAATGAATCACCTATAATGAGGCTATGTTTATGCTTTTCATACAGGATACCTTCGTATTTTTCACTATGATGTATATGTTCATGAGTTTATGGAATTGTTAACGTGAAGTATATGAGAGGCTCGATACATGTTTTACGTGTATTTATTTTTTAATCAATGCATCAGTTATATTCAATTATGCTGAGATACATTGGATGACGGATATGGGAGTTGTGTAATTATATATATATGTGCTGTGATTGAAAGTCAACAAATTGCAAAAAAAACAGGAAATGCAAAATGACTGTACTATCGCATGGTTTCTGTAAACGTCCTTGATTTAAATTAATTGTGCTAATGGATGTAAAGTCGTAGAGATGTCTGAAGTATCTATGAAATTTTCTGAGGGCTATGTTCGAATTTCTCGCTCGTTAGCAGTAATCTCTAATCTCTGATCAACGTCCTACACAAAGGAATCTTCTTTCTACGCACTCCACAACGAAGAACACCTAAAAACAGATGGCGCTGAAGAATGTCAAATCATGAACAGACGTGACTATCTCAACAAGTTATTGCCACTATTTACAAACTTATATTCGTTCTCAATATATTCAAGTCTTCCTTTTGTAGGAAACAATTTTATAGTTTACTGTATCGCTCTGTCATTTGTTTACATTTTGTTGTTAATACAAACTCACTTTTATCTGTAGCTCAGATAGTTGCAAGAGAGTGGATCGTTTTGCCACTTTGATAAACACACAATTACTAATCTTTCAACGCAGCTAACGTATCTTAAATACTTTAAAACAAGCATGTCAGAAGCTGAAAGTTCATTTAGGCAGCAGTTTTCTAGTTGGACAAATAGAACTCATTCTTCCAACAGTAGTGGGAGAACTTCTTTACCTCCGTTCTCAGAATGGACTGATTATGTCAAATCTGGAGCTAATGATTTGTATTCTTCGCTTCCAACTTACAATACAAGTTCGGGACCTGCCGAAGAACCTTCTTGGTATCAACTCTCAAGATTTGAAAAGCTTTTAGGTTTTGCATGTTGTCTTGGTGCATCACTTTTATGTTTCATATTGTGCTTTTTTCTTTTCCCAGTATTGGCATTAAAGCCCAGAAAATTTGGATTAATTTGGTCTTTAGGTTCTTTATTGTTTGTATGCTCTTTTGGAATACTACAAGGTCCATACTCCTATATCCGTCACTTGGTATCTTCCGATAGAATTGTGTTTACAGTTGTTTTCTTTGGATCTGTGTTATCTACAATATATTGTCTGATAGTACTTAAGAGTACAATTCTTACAATTTTGGCCAGTGTTGTTGAAATTTTTGCAATATTATATTACACATTCAGTTACTTTCCATTCGGTGCCACTACCGTTACATGGTTCACCAGTTACTTTATTGGATATGTGGGAGGGTTATTGGGAGGTTTACTTTAAAGATTCAATTGAAATTAAAACAGACTATAAGGCATATAATGTAGAGCTATAAACAATTTGATTCACCATATAATAGTGAGACATCTATTTCCTAAATCCACTAGATGTGCCCAGCAAGAAAAAAGTTATCAGCATCCAAGATCGTACCAAAATCATCTTAAAATCACAACTAGCCAACAAACTCCAATAAAATTCCCCAACAAAATATCCAACACCTCTAGTTAAAACTAGTTAATCACATCGAGATGATAAAGAAGTACCATCATTTTCATTGTTACATAACCCATTTCATGATTTCAATGTATTTATGGCCTCACAACAAAGAATGTTTAAATTTTTTCATCACCTTCATTCAAAATTGCAACAAGCTCTTTATGCAACTTTCCCAACTTTTCGAAATCGGTAGGTTGTGCTGGCCAGCCAACTCCTAATCCACTTTCTTCATCTTTCTTTGGAATCAAATGAAAGTGAACATGGTCAACTTCCTGATGAGCAATTCTTCCATTATTCTGTAAAATATTATAACCTTCACCTTCGGGAGTATTATTCAAGTCCAATTTCAAGGCCTTAGTCAATTTCTTAACAACTGGTAAGATATCAGCTAAATATTCATCAGGAATATTGTGCAATTTAGCGCCATGATATTTGGGAATAACTAAACAATGGGCTTCAGCGGTTGGTTGAATGTCCAAGAAGGAATAGGACAATTTAGTTTCGATCAATTTAAATGAAGGGATTTCTCCTTTGATGATCTTACAGAAGATACAAGAAGAGGATGACATGGTAACAAAGTGGTAGCAGAAAAAAGACGAAAATCAATGACAATAATGCTGTATGAATTGTTTTTTTTTTTCTTGAATGTTCAAGAACTGGTGTGATACTTAATTGACTCCAGATGTGTTTCTTGGAATCTTGTGGAGTGGAGAGACTGTATGGTAGAACGAGAGGAGTTGAGCAAAGAATTTGGGTTGAGCGAACTATATACCGGACACGAAACTAATATACGAAAGTCCTGCTAATGATATAATATGGAGTACTATTGGCTCTGGCATAGCTAGCTTTGGCAGCTTTAGTAAAACTGTAGTCCGTAGATAGAGATGAGGTTTATTACAGTGATTTCAAAGCTCTGTTTGAAACCAAGAAACAAATTGTCTTCGTATAGAACAATTCAACTAGAGGATGAGTTGTGACTAAGAACAAAAATGAAAACTTGACCATGAGGCCACTTAGAGTTAGAAGGGCAGCTTGGAAAGTAAGTATAAGTTACCAATTGATGTGTACATTAAACAAGTCCGAAACCGAGACACGAGACACGTTTTTTTAAATCAAAACTTTCATAAGAAATTTAATGGTAATATTTCAGGTACTTTTCGTTCAACGAATGGTGATTAGAACCCAGATTGCAAAGTAAAGGAAGGAACGAATTACCACGTC
Organism: Chernovozyma sophiae-reginae; assembly: GCA_030564725.1. NCBI lineage: Eukaryota > Fungi > Ascomycota > Pichiomycetes > Serinales > Debaryomycetaceae > Chernovozyma > Chernovozyma sophiae-reginae. Next base: position 18,679 of record JAKTYG010000088.1, read on the forward strand.
AACTGTTACATCTATCGCCCTGCGAATGGAACGAAACCAAGCCTTTCTCTCCCCAACCTCCACAATTCTTCCCTCAGTAAATTCTCATTCTCTCTGCAGTAAATTCTTCTTCCTGAACTGCGCAATTACTAGCCCTCAGATTTCTATATCTTCTCTCCCTCCTCCCCCTCCAATTTCACGAGCGGTTCTTTCTTTCGCACGCAATCCTCTCCAATTCTCAAGAACCCCCTTAGAATCCTCACTAGTTGTCCCCATGTTTTTCCCCTATCTTAACACAAAAACACCACAATACTATGGGTGGCAAATGTTCTCAACTTTGTTTTTGTTCCATACTGTTCTTCGGCTTTCTGGAATTAGCGTTAATTAATTAGTAAAAGCTCACAATACAACTTGAAATCATTTACAAATCCTTTTCTTTCCTTTCTCTTTTTACTAGCTAAGTTCAACACCAAAGGTATAAGTTGTTCTCTTAAGTCTTATCTTCAACTATTAGTTTTACCCTAGTTCTTTATTAAAGAACAATTGGGATTATTTAGAAGTTAGGAAAGTTACTAATCCTGTTTCCTTTTCCTCAACACAAGTGTGCGATTTCCGTTATTTGCAATTGATTCGTTGTTGAATCCAAATTTATCTTGTACTTATCAGTTCAGTAGTACACCAATTTTTTTTTTTGAAATTTTCTTTCCTTCATTTTATTTTCTTTCTTAGTTAATTTGAAATAGAATTATTAATTGGTTTGAATTTGATTCGAAATTGTTTAAGATTATATTGATTCGCTCATTCTTTATCGTTTAATTCTATAGAAATGGTCAATAAGAAAGAGAGCAAACCTTTATTGGATGCTTCTGGTGCTATCAGCACAGAAGATAAAACCGCCACCGCAATTCTTAGAAGAAAGAAGAAGGATAATGCTCTTATTGTTGATGATGCTGTTAATGATGATAACTCTGTCATAACAATGTCTTCAAATACAATGGATTTATTACAATTATTCAGAGGTGATACAGTTCTTGTTAAGGGTAAAAAGAGAAAAGATACTGTGTTAATTGTGTTAGCAGATGATGATATGCAAGATGGTATTGCAAGAATTAATAGATGCGTTCGTAATAATTTAAGAGTTAGATTAGGTGATATCGTTTCAATTCATCCTTGCCCTGATATCAAATATGCTAATAGAATTAGTGTATTACCTATTGCTGATACTGTCGAAGGTATCACTGGTTCATTATTCGATGTTTATTTAAAACCTTACTTTGTCGAAGCTTATAGACCAGTTAGAAAAGGTGATCTTTTCACTGTTAGAGGTGGAATGAGACAAGTTGAATTTAAAGTTGTCGAAGTTGATCCTGAAGAAATTGCTATTGTTGCTCAAGATACAATAATTCACTGTGAAGGTGAACCAATCAATCGTGAAGATGAAGAAAATAATCTTAATGAAGTTGGTTATGACGATATTGGTGGTTGTAAGAAACAAATGGCTCAAATTAGAGAATTGGTGGAATTACCTTTACGTCATCCTCAATTATTCAAATCCATTGGTATCAAACCTCCAAAGGGTATTTTGATGTATGGTCCTCCAGGTACCGGTAAGACAGTTATGGCAAGAGCCGTTGCCAATGAAACTGGAGCCTTCTTCTTTTTGATCAATGGTCCCGAAATTATGTCTAAAATGGCTGGTGAATCTGAATCCAATTTGAGAAAAGCTTTTGAAGAAGCAGAAAAGAATTCTCCTTCCATTATCTTCATTGATGAAATCGATTCCATTGCTCCTAAGAGAGATAAGACTAATGGTGAAGTTGAAAGAAGAGTTGTATCTCAATTATTAACTTTAATGGATGGTATGAAGGCAAGATCTAATGTTGTTGTTATTGCAGCTACAAATAGACCTAATTCTATTGATCCTGCCTTGAGAAGATTTGGTAGATTTGATAGAGAAGTTGATATTGGTGTTCCAGATGCCGCAGGAAGATTAGAAATATTAAGAATTCACACTAAGAACATGAAGTTATCTGATGATGTTGATTTAGAAGCCATCGCTCTGGAAACTCATGGGTTTGTTGGTGCTGATATTGCTTCTTTATGTTCTGAAGCAGCTATGCAACAAATTAGAGAGAAGATGGATCTTATTGATTTAGAAGAAGAAACTATTGATGCAGAAATCTTAGACTCTCTTGGAGTTACTATGGATAATTTCAGATTTGCCTTAGGTAACTCGAATCCATCGGCATTGAGAGAAACTGTGGTTGAAAATGTTAATGTTACTTGGGATGACATTGGTGGTTTAGATACCATTAAGAACGAATTAAAGGAAACTGTTGAGTATCCTGTCTTACATCCAGATCAATATCAGAAGTTTGGATTGGCTCCATCAAAGGGAGTTTTATTCTTTGGTCCACCAGGTACTGGTAAGACATTATTAGCTAAAGCAGTTGCAACTGAAGTTTCTGCTAATTTCATTAGTGTTAAAGGACCTGAATTATTAAGTATGTGGTACGGAGAATCAGAATCAAATATCCGTGATATTTTTGATAAAGCTAGAGCAGCAGCTCCTACTGTCGTTTTCTTAGATGAATTGGACTCTATAGCTAAGGCTAGAGGTGGTTCTCAAGGTGATGCTGGTGGAGCTTCTGATCGTGTTGTTAATCAATTGTTAACCGAAATGGATGGTATGAATGCTAAGAAAAATGTCTTTGTTATTGGTGCAACCAATAGACCTGATCAAATCGATCCTGCATTATTAAGACCTGGTAGATTAGATCAATTAATTTATGTTCCATTGCCAAATGAGGAAGCTAGATTATCTATCTTGGAAGCTCAATTACGTAATACTCCTTTAGAGCCAGGCTTAGATTTAGTGGAAATTGCAAAGATCACCAATGGATTCTCAGGAGCTGATTTGTCTTATATTGTTCAAAGATCTGCTAAGTTTGCTATTAAGGATTCTATCGAAGCTAATATTAGATTACTGAAAGAAAAAGCAAGTAAAGATGAAGGTGAGGTTAAAACTGAGGATGTTGAAATGACAACTGAAGTTAAAACGGAAGATAATGCTGCCGGTGAAGCTGAAGATGAGGTAGAGGAAGAAGACCCAGTCCCATATATTACAAGGGCTCATTTTGAAGAAGCTATGAAGACAGCCAAACGTTCTGTTTCAGATGCTGATTTACGTCGTTATGAGGCATATGCTCAACAATTACAAGCTTCAAGAGGTCAATTTTCTAATTTTAGATTTTCTGAAAATTCTAATGGAGCTGAAGCTTCTTTAGGCACCACTGGTGGTAACGAGAACTCTGCTGCTTTCGGACAAGAAGAGGATGACGATTTATATAATTAATGTACCCTTTTTTGATTTGTTCACGATTCGTGATAATACATATATCTGCTTTATTAAAAATCTATTTGCTCTTATTTTGGTGTATCCTCTGAAATTTATTTATATAATGTCAATATATATATATATATATATATATTACAAATGATTATTTTAATCTTAAATCTTTCTATCCATTCTTCTTTTTATGTAAAAAGGGCAAATTTTGCAAATTGATACTGGACGACGTTCTCAGATGGACCGCAGACCCTCTTTCGTTGGCACCAGAAGATTGTTGGGATATTGCAGAATTTGAGCTTGAAGTATGAACTAATTCGGATGGCATGTCATGAAGCTTTACCACATTATGTACATGAGCTGGAGACACAGATAGTGGCATAACATTTGAGTTTTGCAGACCCAACATTGATCTATTAGACCTAGATGATGAAGTATTGGCAACTGGCGATATGCTAAGATTTTTATAAGAAACAGTTTTTGAATTTGAGGGTGAAGTACCAGTAGAAGAATTCTTCGAAGAAGAGAAACTCTTCAAATTTATAGAACTTGAACCTCTAGATAGAGCTGGCTTAGGTCTAGAGCCACCGTTATTCACTTCATCAAATTTTCGATGAAGTTCGGCAAGGTTTATATTGGAACCTGGTAGAGGAGGAGCATATGCTGGAGATAGTGGTTCTCCTTGTAAATCAGATCTTATTGCTTGAATGTAGGAAGGAACTTTTCCCATCTGAGCAAAATTTAGCTTGGTATCTGAGCTTTCTCTTGATAAGTGAAGTGGAGGGGAGGAAAATCCAGGAGTTTCAATTAATCTTCCATTTGTGCTAGCCGTACCAAAATAATCTCCAGGATTATTTAAATTAGGATTCTCTTCATCCAAATTGAATATTGCCCTACCACCTAATGTATCTGTATTATCTTGACTTTGTCTTTGCAAGCTTAGTTGACGTAAATTTTCATTCAATTTCTGAGTATCAAGAGGAGCCATAGAAAATTGTCTTTCAAACTCGTTAGCATTCTTGAAAGATCTTGGATTTGAACTTAAGGTAGGACTGGAGGTGCCCGAATAATTGGGTGTTTCTATGGGGGATACATCTGACCATAACCTATCATATATATGCCTTTCATAAACTGGTGGAGCCATAAAGCCTGCAAAAGAATTTGTGTGTGAGTCTTCATCAGTAGTTTCTGAATTTGCATTGATTCCTTGAGGTGGAGAGTTTACATTCAAAAGATTTAAGCTCGATTGACTTCCCCCGTGAAGATCTGAAGAAAATAACAATTCCTCGTCCAGGTGAGTCAATGTTTCATGGTCACCATTTTGAGAGTTGTTGCCCGAAATCAAATCAGAGTGATCGTCATCATACTTAGCACGAATAGTGACAAAGGGTGATATGAAAAGTTGAATAGGAAGCGAAGCTCTCAATTGAGATACATGTCCATCTGGATTGATCAATCCAATAGAAAATTTCAATTTGTGCCTAACTTTCATATGAGAAGATATATCACAGTCCTGGGTACACTTTGAAAGTGTATCAGGAATTCTAATAAAAGTATCAATTTCCCATCTATCAAGTTGGTTATCGTCTTCACTGGGAGACGGAATTGTCTTATGAACAATTAATCTTTCATCGTTATGAACAGGGCCAATAAATCCAACATAAGAGAAATATTCAATTAATTGAATTTTTATTACTCCCAAACGAAGTCCTTTGAGTAAAGGTACCATCATAAAAGTAATTGGAGCAGCAGATCCTATTGCAATGGCCTTTGAAGGAACATTAAGAGAATATTCAACTTTTTGCGGCCAAGTGTTATCTACTGCAACAGTTTCTGAGAGTTCAACCGCATCTGTAGTTAATGTTCTAACAACTCTTAAACTCTTTCTAGTGGTTAAACCACTATGGAATTTACCTCTATCAATGGTGGATTCAATTTTGTACATAACGCATCCACCTGGAAGTCCCTCAACTGATTCTGGCATACTTCCTGGTAATATTGCACTGAACGGTATCTCATAATTACCCAGAGAAAGAACATAACTAGTATTATTACTAGCCGATCCGGGTCCTGACCCATGGTTCAAACTAGGTAAATTAGTAGAGCTATGAGATGTAGATTGAGTAAGATTTTGAATTGAGGTTAGATGAAGATTTGAGGATGATTTCGAACGTATGGAATGACCAAGACTTTTCAATGAAGAAGTTGAAGTATTCCTTGAAAGAGTAGGTGAAGTTGAATTGTTCTCATTTTCTGATAAACCAGCTATGATTTTTTTAAATTCCTGAGAATCCCAATTATATTCAAATATCTTTTTACTGAATCTCATTGGCTTTGGTATAGTACTACCATTTCCTACTTTTAATTGTTCAATCCAGTCCAAGTAGACAGTTGAATAAAGTCTAAGAGTCAATTTTTTCACAGTTAAAGGCTCATTTACGGATATAACAATATTTCCCAAAAGTAATGCCGAAGCTGCATAGTTTTCATTTCCTTTCAACACCAAGACGTCATGATCCAAATTTGTAAATCTGATATCAAATAAAGGGGCCTGTTTCGAGGTACTGGTAGTTTTCTTCACCATTCTTAGGACTTAACAAGGCTTATATTGCTGTCTTGAGGATTCGGAAAGTTTAAATCTACAAGGTATTACTCAGACAGAAACTGCTGCGATCCCTATTTTTGCGTTGTTCTTATGAGTTTAGGTATTTGTTAATGAACAACAACACAATTAAACCTTCAGTTGTATCGCACTTACCTGGGAAATTTCGCAGATCCTCTGATTATTGAAATAATGAATGTTAGACGAAACAAGTATCGATCTTAATTATAAATATCCTTTTCGTTGTCGTGATATGAAAAATAAGAATTATTCTTGTCTTTAAAGTATGTACCTAATTTCGATGTTAATTATTTAAGATTCTGGTGGTTCTATTTAACAGAATGAGTGATCTCTATGATTCTTGATAAAGACTCACGTGTTGATTGTTGGTTTTGCGTAAGAAACGGAAAAACTCGGAAAAACTCGGAAAAACTCTTGCTTTAAGAATCACTGCAAGGAAAAAAAGGGAAGATTAATACTTAATTTAATGTCAAAGTGAATTATCAAAGCAATTGTACTTATAATTATTTTAATCTGATTCTAGACAAAAAGTTATCCAAATGAAATTTTTATATCTAATGAAATGAAATTCTTTCAATAATTTCAAGTGTAATATGTAGTTGTCTGACTGGAATAACTTTATTTTTTTGTAGCAGCGGCTGTGCCTGCGATCAGAACCATTATATACTTCCAACCCAAGATCTGAAGGGGATGCATTTCCGACGTTGTCTTGGTTTGAGCCTAAATTCTTGGAAACTCATTGCTGCTGGAAAGATTGTTTTACCATACAATAAACTAATGATTAAGGGAAATTTTTTATTTGTTGTGACATAAATCAATGTTAGTGGGTCAGATGTTTCCAAACCATCACTTTGCTTTGCTTTACCTATGTGCGAACCTTATACCAAAGTATTTAAACGCACATCTCTTCATGGAGTTCAAGATTCTAATTTGAAGTGGTCCTTCATTTATTTTTGAAATCGGTGTTTAACGAATAGAATTTTATTCCAATAAAACTTTTCTAACTGCTTGCCATTCAATCTTTAATTATTTTTTTTCCTCCATCTCCTCTGGGTTGACTTTAAGATCTCGTGAGAAGAGACTCTCTAACTTAAATAAGGTTGCATGGTCAGGGTCACGTGAAAATCTTGAAAATGAACACAATGTAGTGAGTATTTCAGAAACGTGCAAATTTCATGAAAACGTTCATATTTTATCATAGATCCATAGTTGGTCGTAAACTGAGGTCTAAGAGTATCACCTTTCCAAGATATCTTCGTTCGTATTTTCCCCATTGAGCGGCACTTTATTTTCACGAGGAGTTACTCACCATTCATTTGTTGTGACTCAAAAATGCTTTGATTCTCAATTTCTGGATCAAACTTGCTAGAGTAGCACCACAAAAATAATTCATTCCCTTCCATACATGACTTTCAACCGTACTAATCAAATTTCTTTCAAAAGTTTTGGAATATAAGTAACTTCATCGAACGTAGATAAAGAATTGCATAGTATTTTCTTCGAAGTCTCTGGTCATGTCTACCCGCTTCGGACTATTTTGAAATAATCTTTAGATAAACTTGAAGGTGCATGCGGCTTACGCTTGTTTATCTCGAATTAGGCGAACAACAATGCATACCACATAAATGTTCTCCATGTTCTTAGCTTGTTCACCACTTTAGAATTAGACGAGTAAAATATAATAGCTTAGTAAAATGAAAAAGATTTACGTACCTTATTTACGTAGCCGATAGGTTTGAGGTTTATCCTGATTGTTTCGAAAGCAAATGAAAAAAGAAAAATGTACATTCCATTGGTTAAAACTGTGCTGCACCTAAAATGATTTTGCTCGCGATAGGAGATGCACATCATTACTAAACGTTGAAGATCAAGATAAGACATACCTTGCCATATAAAAATAGATCTTGGGAACACGTTAACTTTTCAACGGAGTAACCCGATTAGTCGATTAGATAAATGGAGTAACAGTGGCTTTAATGAAAATGTTCTCCCATGTAAATACAACTTTCTGTTTGTTTCACACCTATTAAGAATATTTTTTCATGCGCAAGCAGGAGTTTTCATCGTAGATTCTGAAACAAAAGTCAATATTTGCTTGGAATCAACTGTGTGACACCAAAAATTTTAGGGCATAGACTACGTGGCCAATAGATCATAATAAATTATTTTGTAAACAGCAGATGTAGCTCCACGTCTGTTTGTTTTAGATGATGTCTTGGCCTTATTTTACCTTACCTTAAGAGTTTAACGTAATTTAATATTTAGTATGAATAGAGCTAAAGTCTGATTTTCAAATCGTGCAGTATTATGCAGTCCTGTAAGCATTTCAGTTACAATGTTACAAATAATCACGAATCTTTCGTCAAAGACATATGACTTGCGAATCAAACTGAAAACTAACTTGTTTCATAGGAGCCAGCAAGTAGTTGGCTGTAGACTAGAATGTTTCGTTCTTTTATTTTTTTTTTGCAATTTTAATCTCAAACTTTCTGCTTTGGAACCATTTTCTAATTGGACTCCCACTTTTATTTGAAATGGCTCTCCGGTATGCAGTGCACTGTACCTGCATAACACACCCAGCCATGTCCCAATGTGGAGATTTTCAATCTATGCCAGCCTTTGAACCACTTATTCATTAACTTGATCGAAGAAAGTTATTAATGGCTGGCTGGGAATCAAGTAAACGAAGTTTTTAAGGATGAAAGTATATAATTTATAGATATTCTCTAATTAATCTACTCGCTTAAATAAAAATTTCCAAGCCCATTTTGAAATTACCCTTGGGTTAACAAAGGTAAAAAAAAGGAATACATTTGGTTGTATACTTAGGTAACTTGAACATAATTTGTTTATACGAAAGGATTCTGAAAAGAAGTGTTAATCAAAAACAGGATAATCTAAGAAGTTAATAATTTTCAAGATATCCTTCTCCACTATACTTTTCAGCTTTTCTTCACTTTTTTTTTTGTTACTGTATTTTCATTTATTTTGTTTTAATTTGCATTCGTTTCATACAATTCATTTCGTTCCTTATTGAGTTCAATCTCGGTAAATCTTCTTCCATTGGCATTAGTTTCGTCCCTCTATTTGGATTGACATTTACTACACCTTCCCACCCTCTTTCTATAGCTAGATATATACTACGGCTACCAAGTATTGTATCTTCTAAGAGTCATCACTAATTCTACTTTCGATAGACTCTTTCTGATATCAGTACATAATACTGCATCCCTCTTGTTCACTTTAATCTTTTAGAGTTCAAACAGAAGGTACTCATTAATTCCCACATTTTACAGATTCATTCAAATCAAAATTATTCAAACTCAGCATTGCATAATTATCCAATGTCATTCTTTCAGAATTCAAATTATGAAACTGATCAAATCGAATATTATAGTTCAAGTACTGAATTTAAGAGGACGAGATCTTGCAACCAGTTACCAACACAATTATCTCGAACTCCATCCATTAAGAGATTTCAAAGAAGAAGATCTAAGATGAAATTGGTTCCAAGGCTTAATACTCCTACATCTCTACTTAATAATACTTTGGAAACTGATTTCAGTGAACATGAGTTCAGTTGTGGGGATGAATATTCGATGAATTCACCGTTTACTACAGGTAGTGAATCTGATCTTGAATCTTTACCTGACACAGAGGAAAGTACTCCTAATACGTCACCGTTGTTTATTAAGTCAAAGACAGAATTTCCAAATTTCATTTCGAAAAATCAGATTCTGGTTAATGAAAGACTCTGGAGATGTCAATATGAAGAAGTATCACAACCTTCAGCACCATCATTATATCTTTCTAATCTGCAAACAACTTCGCGTCGTCATCCCTCCATTTTTGAAATTCCTGAAATCGTTTATAAAATCGTTGAATTTGCAGATATTCAAAATACAGTTATACCACAAGAAGGTTCCTCCATTCGGAGAAAACCTCTTTCAATGAATCATGCAATGCTCATATATGGAAATAAAAGTGATGCCCTAAAGGCAATGGAACAAGATCAAAGGAACAATTCTAGTTCCCAATCGGGAGGAATCTTATTCAAGTGTTTAATGATCAATAAGCTATTTTTACAAATAACTTTGGAGATCATGAATAAGAAATTCTTTTTCAGTTCGGAAAGAAACATGTTGAAGTATTTAAATACTAAAAGACATCAAGAAATGTTAATAAATAGCACAAACGATAATTTGGAAATGGTTGCAAATTCAAGTATAAAACCTAGTCCTTCAATGATAGTATTACATAAATTGTTTCAAATCAAATCAGAAGCAATAGAAGTTATTAACAAACAAATTGGGTATCAAAATTTGGAATGGATAGAATTTTATATGTGTCCAAAATTGATGCCATCATTGTCAATGCTTGAAAGTGGAATGAAATTGAGAAAATTTATTGTTACCGGATCAAAAGTACTCGATGATGAATTATTAATTCATTTATCAAAGCGATGTCGACAACTTGAAGTATTAGATATCCGGGCTTGTGAATTAGTTTCCGATTCAGGTATTTATAGCATTGGTAAATATTGTTCAAATTTGAAAGTTATTAATTTTGGAAGAAAGAAAAGAGGCAACCTTGTGACAGATAACAGTTTGTCGACTTTAATCAGAAATAATTCAAAATTGAATACTATTGGATTGGCGGGATGTCATATAACCGATAAAGTATTATGGGATATTGCAATATATTGTAACCAATCTGTTGAAAGGTTATCACTAAATAATTGTCATCAAATCACCAATCAGTCGATTCCTTTAATATTGCATAGTAATTATTTAACCAATTTATCAGTCTTGGAATTAAGATTTGTGGAAAAATTGACCAATTTCATGCCAATTATTGAGTTCAAAAGAAGACAAGAATTCAGGGGTATATCGATATTAATTGAAGTATGTGAAAATTTATGTGCAAAAATGAATCAGCAAGAAGTTGAAATGGATAAAGTTATATCTAAACGGATATTTAGAGATATTAGTGACTATGTTAATGATGATAACGATGATGATGAATCACACCATGAACTAATAATTTCAAGACGTCAATCTTATAGACTGATTTGAATCATGATTTATTGAAATATTTAATGAGATTTTATTATGCAAATAGAGTTTCAAAATAATCAAGAATACCTAACCCAAACAATGAATACGAGAAGTAGTTTATGTAAACTTTGTAGTAACAATATCGGGAAATATTGAGGGTAAACCGAGGTAAATAATCTATGACTTTAGAGTTGCTCGTGAATGCAAATTGAATGCCATGGGGCATATTCAGCATATTCAGCATGTTCAGTATGTTCAGCGTGTTCTTCGACATGTGAAACGAACTAGTTGCAGCAGTTTCTCCAGAGCTTTGAATTCATCAATACCTCTTGTCTTGTTTAAGGTGCTCCGTTAGTCTGTAACTTGTCGGTTGGCACTTGCTTCGTGTAAATAACATTGACATTCTCAGATTAATTTGTTACTTGTCTGCCACAACCTTATAAAAGACAGTTCGACGAACTAAACATATTGCACAAGAACTACTTTAGCTTGCAATCACAGTTCAATCTCACTTCATGTTGTATTTGACTTTCGTTCAATATTTCATTCTGCAGCATCTCTTTAACCTTCCTAATTGGGAACCACGTCAAATTATAGGCAAATTTTTCAACTACAACTATCATTGGCTCTCCAAATCAAATTAATGAAAATCCAAATCTTCCACATAGAGTCCGGCTAATTTGCTCTTCCCATCCGCTATCTTCTTTCGTTTCAACACTTCGTACAAATCATATTTAATAATCAACTCATTAGTAAATTAAAGTGCTCATTTGTCAAATGATCTCCACAAAATATCTCACGTGAGAAAGTCAATTCTTCAATGTGAGCAAATTTGCAGCATTTAATTTGCTCAAATGTGAAGATTATTGTCATGTCCGAGTAGTATTCCAACAAGGCACACTTAAATGAGCCTTACAATCATTAATTATATATAATACGAGGGTCGATCTCTTTATCAGATTTTTTTTTGAATTCTTGTCATATATTGGATGTATACAGTTGCCGAAGGATTATACATTTCCATTGTCGTTAATCTTTTCGTTACTAGCTCTTGGATGTTAGAATAATTTTCTTCCCTATATATTAATACTAAAATTACTTATACACCATGGACATGAGTACACCAACATTCGAAAGTACAGTAATGTATAAAGATGTAAACTGTCTTTCAGATATGTCTTCTGACACTTACGCTGCTTATGGAGATCTTCTGCAAGCTGAAATCCCTTGGGCTTCCTTAACCCATTATGGGAAGGTTACGGTTTACTTTGGAGTCGTTCTTATATTTATTGCCTTTTTAAAACACGGATGGTATCTTTACACTGATTATTCATACAAGAGAACCTCTGGAAAATCAATAGAACCAAGTTATTTTGGTTCTTTTGTTGCAGTTATCAGTTCGTTTGTACGTTTTATTGGTTACAAACCAATCAATAAGTATATCTCTAAATATTGTGGACTTCCTTATTCCGCAAGTAACTTCATTGTGGTGATAATATCAACTTTATACTTGGCTTGTTATTGTTTTATTCCTCATTTTTGGTACAGAGGATGTGCTGGTTTTGGATCCCCTCCATTAGCAATTAGAGCTGGTATAATGAGTACAGCTTTAATACCTTTCATTTATGTCTTATCTGGAAAATCTAACATGATCACATTTTTCACAGGAATTTCTTATGAGAAGCTCAATGTTTTCCATCAATTTGTTGGATTAATGTGTTTTGTCCTTGCAATGATTCATACTATCCCTTTTTACTATCAAGATCTTCACGAAGGTGGAACAGCAAGATTGGCTTACAACACTAGAACCGATTTCTATTATTATAGTGGTATACCTCCACTTATTTTATTGGGAATTTTATGCATTGGAGGAAATTCGGTGATTCGTAAATATTTCTATGAAGCATTCTTGCACGTCCATTGGATATGTGGAATGGGGTTTTTTGCAACTCTAGTTTGGCACATTGACGCTTCGTTGAACATGTGGGATTATATGTGGGGTGCCTTAGCATTCTGGGCAAGTCAATTGATATATAGAGCACTTGTCAAAACTTGTTTTAGACCAAATGCTTTGTTCTTGAGACCAAGAGCTGCAGAATTGAGATTGTTGAAGAAGGGTGTCTTTGAAGTTGTTGTTCCAAATGTTAAGGATATGAAATGGTCTCCTGGTCAACATTGTTATCTTAGATTTGTTGGCTCAAGAGTTTTGGATAATCATCCATTTTCAATTTGTTCTATTCCAAAGCAAGAAGATTCAGAAAGTAGTGAATTGAAATTCATTATAATACCAAAAAGAGGCTTGACCGGAGTTTTATATAAACAATTAGAGGATTCAATTACATTGAACAAAAAAGTTTTATTGGATGGTCCATATGGCGGAACAACAAGAGATCCCTTAGCTTTTGATAATGTTTCCTTACTTAGTACCGGTTCCGGTGTAACGGTATGTTTACCATTCTTGTATTACCTTGCTAAGAATATTGCTAAATGTGAAACGGAAAATAAATCTTTCCTAACAAAGGATATTCATTTTGTATGGATCGTTCGTTATGAAGAGCACCTTGAATGGATTCAAGATGAACTTGCAGAAATCTGCAAATTAGCAGGAAATTACATCACCATCGATATTTATGTTGCCCATAGTACTGGAGGTTCAGAAAAAATGACCTCAGGTAAGAATATAGATCAGGAGAAATTCATTGAAGCAAATTCTGAATTTGAAGCTTCCAATTTGATGATATCTCAACTGGTGAACGTCTTTTACCAAAGAGCCAACGTCACAAATATTGTCCTTGATTCAAGAAAGTATTTGAAGAGGAAGAATATGTTTATTTCTTCTGGTAGTAGCTCTATGCGTAATGAAGTAGCATCAGGTGTATCTCAATTGCAATCTGCGGTATTCAATTCCGATATAGATTACAGTAGAGTACCGGTTGAAGAAGTTTATCTTCATTCAGAGTCATTTGGATGGTAATGGACATACAACTAATTGATTAATGGATTGCAAGTGCCAAAACGGTTTTATGTAACATTACAAATAAACACAATAATTAAAAAAAAAAGAAAAAGAATGAAACAGCATAGTAGCCTCCACAGGATCATTCTAACAGACACAAGTTCTTCAATCTGAACTTCTATACATTCTAGGATTCACTTCGGTTTAAATAAATTTTTCAACTTCTACCGATTGTTTCATTCATCCACCAATGATTCTGCTATATCAAGACAGATTCTGTATATAAACCATGAGCAATATGATAATCTTACCATTTTGCTCACATCAAGTTAATATGCCTCATCTATGATCAGATATGTTTCTTTCCGTCTATAAAACACGCCATTCAAAGCGTTTTATAGACGAATGTTCAACAAATAGCTCTCTCTATTTCTCTCTCTCATATGATTCATAGTGGAAACGCCTACCTGAAAGAAAAATCTTCAATGAAGGAACCAATAGACGAACAGATCTTGGTGAGCAAATAAATGGCTGTAAATTTGCTCATACAATTAACTATAACTTATGATCACTATAAATACATTGACATGGTTAAACAGTTCAACGTTCATGTTTGACGTTTGTGTCTGTCAGTGGCACTCAACATACCATGAATGATATTGCTGCCCCTATTTTCTCTAGTAATGTGTACTACAAGGATGTCAACTGTCTAGAAGACATGAATACTGAAGCATATGCTGCCTATGGACGTATTCTGCAAGCAAAAGTTTCTTGGGCTTCACAAGCCCATTATGGAAAGGTTACGGTTTATTTTGGGGTTGTACTTATATTTCTTTCATTGATGAAAAATTTGTGGAGTAGATACTCAGACTATTCTTACAAGAAGAATTTTAACAACTCCAAAGAACCAAGTTATTTTGGTTCTTTTGTTGCAGTTATCAGTTCGTTTGTACGTTTTATTGGTTACAAACCAATCAATAAGTATATCTCTAAATATTGTGGACTTCCTTATTCCGCAAGTAACTTCATTGTGGTGATAATATCAACTTTATACTTGGCTTGTTATTGTTTTATTCCTCATTTTTGGTA
The DNA here is from genome assembly GCA_030564725.1 of Chernovozyma sophiae-reginae. Taxonomy (NCBI): domain Eukaryota; kingdom Fungi; phylum Ascomycota; class Pichiomycetes; order Serinales; family Debaryomycetaceae; genus Chernovozyma; species Chernovozyma sophiae-reginae. The sequence continues at coordinate 33,732 of JAKTYG010000088.1, forward strand.
CAGAGAATGCAGAGGCTTTGGGTCTCCTCCATTGGCAATAAGAGCTGATGTCATGAGTACAGCTTTAGTACCTTTTATTTATATTTTATCAGGTAAGTCTAACATTATTACATTCTTCACTGGGATATCTTATGAGAAGCTCAATGTTTACCATCAATTCGTGGGATTGATGTGTTTTATTCTTGCAATAGTTCATGCAATTCCATACATTTACCAAGATCTCTATGAAGGTGGAACTGCAAGATTGGCCTATAAGTTCAAAACTTTTGCCTATTATAGTGGGATTCCTCCTTTTATTTTGTTGGGAGTTTTATGTATCGGAGGAAATTCAGTGATCCGTAAATTTTTTTATGAAGCATTCTTGCACCTTCATTGGATATGTGGAATGGGATTTTTTGCAACTCTAGTTTGGCACATTGACTCTTCGTTGGGTATGTGGGATTATATGTGGGCTACATTGGCTTTCTGGATGAGTCAATTGATTTATCGGGCACTTGTTAAGACTTGTTTCAAGCCAAATTGTTTATTTTTAAAGCCAAGACCTGCAATCTTAAGGAAGTTGAGAAAAGGAATATATGAAGTTGTAATTCCAAATGTCAAAGATTTAAATTGGTCCCCTGGCCAACATTGCTTTCTTAGATTTGTTGGTTCGAGAATTTTGGATAATCATCCATTCTCAATTTGTTCAATCCCTGAGCAAGGAGAATTGGGTAATAAAGAATTGAAGTTTATTATAATTCCGAAAAAGGGCTTTACTGATGTATTATATAAACAATTAGAAGATTCAATTACATTGAACAAAAAAGTTTTAGTGGACGGTCCATATGGAGGAACATCAAGAGATCCCTTGGCTTTTGATAATGTTACACTTATCAGCACCGGTACTGGAGTATCAGTCTGTTTACCATTTTTATATTTCATTGCTAAAAATATTGCAAAATGCGAGGAAGATGGAAAACCTTTCGTTACCAAACAGGTTCATTTTGTATGGATAGTTCGTTATGAAGAGAATCTTGAATGGATTCAAGATGAACTTGCCGAAGTTTGCAAGTTAGCAGGAAATTACATCACCATTGATATTTACATTTCCAATCGTTTAGATCTGCAAGGGCTTGAAGATGGCGGTCAAACAAGTAGCCTGGATTTAGAAAAGAACATTAAATTTTCCGATAAAGAAACTACTAAATGTTTAACATCTGAAAGGATCAACCTAATTTATGGTAAGCCAAAGATTTCAGAGCTTATCTTGAAGTCAAGAAGTTACTTGAAGAGAAAGAATATGTTTGTTTCATCTGGTAGCGATTCCATGCGTACTGAGATTGGGTCTAGTGTATCAAAATTACAGACTTCAGTATTCAATGCGGACTTAGATAAGAAACAGATCCCAGTGGAAGAAATTTATCTTCATACGGAATCGTTTGGATGGTGAAAAAGGAGAAGTAATTAATATAGAAGAAGAGTAACTGTATATACAAACAAAATGTTTTAGATCTAGATGCGTTTCAAAGTAGATAACGTGGAAGAAAGGGAATACCCGCCATGAATAGTCAGCAGCAACAAAACACAGTGGCTAACACATAATGGCTGAAACATAGTTGCTAGCTATTTGTGTCTGTACCAATGTCAAGACATACGCCTACTCTCACTCTCTCCGTCTATCATCTTACAATTAATATTATTTCACTTACGATAGTTTCAAGCTCTCAGCTTTTCACTCACGATCTTGTGGCTAGTTTCTTCCCGATACGGCATCAATCTAACAAAACCAAGAACGAGTGGGTCCCCAGCATTGGCGCGTAGCATTCGGAGCCCAGAAGCAGTTACACCTCAAAATTTCCAGAATTTCATGCCTCCTTCCTGCCCACCCCGTCCCCCAATACGGAAATGATTTTCACATTCTGGTTCAGCTAAATTAGACGGTAACTGCCAGCTTGTGAAGAAGAAAGATGCTCTCTAACTGCGATAGGATTCCATTTAGACCTAGCTCTGAAAAAAAGATCATAATATCATTTGTAGCAAAGTCTCTATTATTCAACTGTTTGTTTCCTCTAACCAAACTATCAATCTTACCCAATCTTGATTTCGGTCGTTATCAATGTGTCACAATTCATATTAACTCTGTTTACTTTTCGCTCTTCTGAGAAAAGCCCTACCTTGGTACCTTAACAGTAAATCAATTATTTTTTATTTTTTCCGCTCTTCTTTTACTCAATTGGTATGTTCCAGGATCAAACCACGTACTTTGTACACCATACATCTTAAACACATCAGCGTGATATTCGCATCGTCAAAAGGTTCAACTAGTCTCTTTTTTTGGGGTTTATGTTGTGTGGACTTGATAAACGTTTCAGTTGAATGCTTATTTAGTTATTCTTCTTATTTATACTTGAAACTTCTTGACGGATACATCGGTGAATATCCGAAACTCAAGACCAGTTGCGACATTTCAGATTGCTATTCTCTGAAGCTTCTATTTTCTTTCACTCAGGACATCGAACTAAAAAAAAATAGACAACAATTCTAGCTCTGAATAGATTCTGTTCTATCAAAAGACTTTTAGATCCAACATTAGTGAGTTGCTCGAAGTCAGATATTGGGGGTAAAATTTTGCAACTTACTTCATCTCACGGATTAGTTTGTGCTCTAGCTAGCTCTAACAACCGATACTAGACGCTCATATATATACATACCTCGAAGACAAACTGTTTCTCTCAATTTCTGTCAACTTGAAATATTGGATTTGCTGTTAATATGACAGAATCTTCGAATGACTCTACGGGTTCCCTAGCGAGTGATTCAAATCTCATCCCCGAACCAAAGCTGGAAGATGCCGCTCCATTCATTCGCTTGTCACGACAGCTGTCCTTTGTAAAGGGAGCACCCCGGGGACTTACTCACCAGCCGTCAAAACTCGATCTTATAGACGATACCACTTTAACTTCGTTACCGTTACCTCCTCCAACAAGAACCAGGAAAAGAGCTGGAACTGTTGAGAAAGATGGAAATTTGAATGATAAATGTGAGAACTCAAATTGCAAGGAACTTCCTGAAGCCAACGAAGATGAGAGTTATATCGATGAAGAAGAAAGTGAAGATCCGATCGTTCTAGTGGAAGATTACATGATTTCAACCATACCGTTGGAATTGCCGTTTAGGAACACCGCCACGACCACCATGAATAATAAGCTAGAGAATTGTATTGGGAACGATAACCTGAGGTCTACCAGCAGTTGTACCCAAAATTCACACGCCACCACTGCTTCTTCAAATACCCTAGTTACCACTACTACAGCAGCTACAACCATATCCTCCCTAATTGGAGTTGATAGTGCAAGTATTAATGGAATGAATCAGACATCTTTACAACGAAAGAAATCTTTGGCTACTTTCAAACTGAGACTTTTCAATCAAAACTGCAATCTTGAAGATGAACTGTCAAGTCTATCAGATTCATCAATGACTATATCGATGGACCCATTTCTGAACAATTATAAATCATTAGGTTCAAGTCAACTATCAAATAATTATAAGCTGGGTATCAAGTCAAATACTGTTCTTGAAAATTTAGAAGAAATATTTGGTAAGATCCCTGGTACCGATAATTTAAAATATTGTGATTTGTGTGATAAACCATTATATGAAATCAGTGCCATTATATATAAACGTCATGAAATAAACCAAACCCCTTGCATACAATATGAAGAGTTTATTTGTGAAGAATGTGTTGAATATTATGAACAATTTTTCAATGAATTGGAAGAATTTAGAGATGTTGAACTCGAATTTAAGTCTGAAATTCAAAAATCAAATGCTAAGATTTATGAAATATTTGATAATATTCAAAGAAAATATTCCAACAACCCTTTATGTGAAAATGAATTAACGAACAATAAAACAACCAATGCTAACTATAATCTTATGACAAAGAAAACAAATTTTTCTAGAAGTTTGTTAGATAAACTTCATAATCTACACCAAGATCCAGAAAATGGGAACCAATATTCAGTCGATGACTTTGAAAATGATATTAGTCCTGACTGGATAAACACTCTTCATTATAAACTTAGATGGAGATGGAGATTGAAAGGTTTATTACCTTCTGTACTTAGTCAGTTATCATATCAAAGAATTAAATAGAGAAGAATTTCTACAGGTATATATAAATATAAAGATGATGGTTGAGAAATAATTGTAGGGCTAGAGATGAACTCTAACGTTAGATGGAAATGAACCCTCACATTCGATAAGAAAATTTGAAATAACTTGCACAGTCTCTTCAAAGATATCAACGAAGGCAAAAACATCAGTTAGATATTGCGATTTACAGAGGCTCTTATGATATCAATCGACTAGAATTGCTATGGAACAGAAATTAAGAACAATCACTATATGATCTTATGATGTCTGCTATACTTGATAGTCTAGGTGGTCATATGCAGTCCTTTTTCTAGTCACAAATCAAATCTTCAGAGCATCAACTTGTTAGTAACAAAAAAAATGGATCAATGGCCAATGTCCATCCATGTTTTTAAGACAATTCTCCAGTGGTGTTCCACTTTCAAGGAAACAGGTGAAAGAATATTTTTCTTTAAATGAATGGCTCTTTCGCAAAGAAGTTTTCAAGTTGTACAGGCAGATAGTTCGAGTAGCTTCCAAAACTCATGAACGACAAGAACTAATCAGCTTTGCGAAACATGAATTCCTTCAGAATAAAAACATTACTGATTTGTCTCAAAGAAAATATCTATTGAGTGTAGGACTGAAGCAGTTTCAAGATATGTGCAAAACTATGGGGTTCCTGATGGATATAAGTTAGGGGAGTTGTAGAATTAGATTCCTTACTGGAACGTTTCAAGGTTAGCCTAACCTCGCAAACTTACTGCTCTAATCATAATGATATATACATATATGTTCAAAAGGTAATAAAGAAATGCACCAACCTAAATAGATAATGTATAACGATTAATGAATGTATATTTAATAACGATTACTAGTTCTATAAAAATCTTTTTTCTTCATAATATGAAATCGGTGGATGGGGGGGACTCTTTTGTCGAGAGTAGTTAGTGGATAAAGTGGCATAATGGGAAACTGGATCAAATTAATATACCCATTAATCATTGTTTGTTTAACTAGCAAAATGAAAACATCCCGTCAATTCTGATCCAAAGAGTTACATGTTATTTCATCAGAATTCTGAAAGAGCCAAAAATTTAGACCATCCAACTGATTCAACAGTTCATAATTTTCGATTCTAAAAATTACAAATGGTGGACAAAGTAGATCAACATCGGAGTTTGTTCCTCAAAAGAAACCAGAACAATCTAATCAACAAGATACTTCTCAATAAGGAACAAGATCAGGTTCAAGTATGAGAACCCCATAGGGACACATTTTTGATAGTTACAATGCATTCGTGGACATACGTTTCTGATGATGGGATCTTTTTTTTACCGTTGTATGGAGTGGTACACGGTTCGAGTTCATCGAAGGGTTCATACTGGAGGTAATGAACTTCTGCAGACCGGACATTGAAGCTTATATTTCATCCAGTCCTCTAAGCATTCAGTATGGAATATATGATGACATGGAGTTATCATATATTGTTGTGCTTTGATTTTATCGTTTGATCCAGGGCTAGCAGATTTAGAATCTGATTTTACTATTATTGGAAGCTCGATATCAGTCATACAAATGGTACAGCCAACGTCACAATTAATAATACCATTTGTATCATCATTTTCTCGTAATTCTCTAATATTAGCAAGTATGTCAGACGAGAACCCATTTTCTAAATCGGAAACATCTAATATTGGATGATAATCATATGCCTTTGGGAGCCACTTATCATTTATCCAAAATCTAGCTCCAAGTCTAGTCTGTAGCCATAATAAGCCTATCTGCAATAGTAACCAGCCAGTTATCACAATGACCATTAAAATATCCGAACGATGATGTAAGGGATTTTTCTTAACAAGATTAAGATAGTAGATTGGAAGCACCCTAACAATCGATATACCAATAATAAACTCCCACAGGAATGAGTTGCGGCGATTCTTTAACGTATTTCGAAAAAACTGGGGTATCCAATACGAACTAATGAATAACAATCCAACGTACTCAAATATTGCTCGGTAAGACCTTCTCCAAGTGAAAGCATTTAGGATTAAGAATGAGGAAACTATCGTAAAGAAGAACGTTCTGGCAAATAATCCATTGGATATTCTTGTTTCATCGGACTGGTCAAAAGTGTTGGGTACGTCCGGTTGAACAGTGTTTGTGGTAGGAATAGCACCGGTGGTATTTCCTGTAGCAGCACCAGTGGCAGTACCGGTGGTAGCACCAGTAGTTGCACCAGCAACTGTGCCTGGTGTTGGGGTAGCTCTTGCCTCTGTTCTATCATTCATTTCTTGATTATTTGTAGAACCTCTCAAGATTTCCCACCAAGATATTCCTCTTTCATTCTGCTGATTTGTCAAAATATTTACAAGAAATCTCATTTCAAATATACCACTGGTTAGGAAAGCTATTAGCGATACACAAACACAAGCCAAATATAACGACGAATAGATTGTAGTGGTTAATAAGAACAATAACGCAAGGAGGGCATCTTGAAATCCAAGAAGTGATATAGTAAAACTTGAAATATTCGAAAACTGACCTGGTGTATTTGTCTTTTTAATCTGTCTTAATAGTAAATACACTTGGATCAATAATAAAATCAAAAGATATGTGAGTATTAATTTAATTCTCCTGAAAGTTACTTCAAGTTTTGGTCCTGAAACTGGATTTGTCAGATTTTTTGAACTAATTACAATTCCACAATCAGGAGAGTAAAGCAAATAATCTTTAACTTTAAGATCCGGAATATGAGAAGTTACTGGCCTTCCAGTGGGATGCATTAATTCGTCATCGATTTGTCTCAATTCTTCTTTCGTAAATTCGGTTCTCTCAAATTGAAAATATGATATGTATTCACATTGATTTGCTGCAGAAACAACATACTCGTTCAATGTATCCATACTGAATACTTTATCTGATAAATGGATGCTTTGATTTACTAACAATTGAGTAATATTATAATTTTCTTTGTAGATGGCCAAATGGGGTAATTCAAAATCTCCATAAAATTTTCCTGATATTGTAGATGCAATTAAACTACCAGTATCTTGAAAGTATATTCCTCCACTCATCAAGGTATGAGATTCAATTTCAGGAATATCTCTGAGAACCATTTCCACACGAACACTTACTGCGTTATCTATTTGATTGCCAGTGACATTAACCTTTGAATACTTTGGATCTTTAAAATTATAGTCCTTGGCATATAATATAACTGCCATATTTCCTGCACTGGCGGAGAAATTTCCTGTCTTATCTTGTGTAGTGTTAAATGGATCCATAGAATTATAATTATTAGGATCAGACATAAAATCATCATTTTCATCATTTATATTTCTAGAGTTTGTATATTGTCTGGCATAATCTTTTAAATAATCGGGCAATGGCATGTTTAGTTGAGAAACATTATAATATTCCCTATGAATTTCAAAATCGCCATTAAATGCTCCAGAAATATTAAGCATATATGATTTTTCAACTTGAGGATCAATTATAGGATCAGTACCCCAAAATTGCTTTAAATCATTACTAATTGAATTTGGAAGTATAGAATATTTTTGATCTTCTATCCAAGGGTTATTTTCATTAAAGTGATGGAATGGCCAATTAGAAACGTTTTCGTTTTTTAAAGAATCTTCGTATGATAATAGAAAACCTGTAACATTACCATAACCTGACTCATAAGTAGAGTTTTGAAGCACTTGTTTACTTAATTGAATACTCTCTTCAAATAATTTAAGTGTATCCTTATCCTTTGAAGAATGAGGCTCCTCTGCTCCATTTGGTAGCGATAAGAATATAAACATTATAATGAAAAATAGCAACGTTTGACGATCGATTTGCATTGTAACTGATGAATAAAGTGAAGTTATTGACGGCAGAAACCGAACTTAATCAGAAGATTAGAGCAAATTATAAAATGACTGGTGGAACAAAATACTATAAATTTATCTATCAGCCCTTTATCAAATCCTTTTTTTTTTTTAATTTATCTTGTGGTTGTTGTACATATCATGAGCCTTCCTTTATCGAAGATTGTCCTATGACTCCATGAAGGCAAACTTATATCAGAAGGTAATCAGAAGGTTGCGGATATGCAGGAAACCCTTCATTGAAATGATCGCATTTTAAGATTACTTTCTTGTCTAGGCTACGAATCGGAACTGATAGAACCAATATATTGTATATTATTGTTACCATAAGATATGTATCAGAAAATTAGCTTGAATTTAGAACTATTTATGTCTTTAAGAGACATGAGAGTGGAATTATTAAGAGAAGTAAACTGTTAATGGGTATGCTGCTAGTCTTTTTTTTTTATCCATAATGCTACTTAGACATATGTAAGCTGCAAAATCGAATTGTCATGAAATGTATATTTCTCAGGTATTATTTTTTTAATATGATGTTTTCAAACTTTTTGAAAGTTTAGTATTTAAGGAGATGTTGGATTATTGCAAATTGTTTAACCCTTGGTATAATCATGAAACTCAGATCATCAATATCATAAATAAGGAAGTAATTACAAGTACCGCCACGGAGAAAGAAGCTTTGCCACCACCATTTGTTGCTTCTTGTTTCACAGCACCAGATACCACAGGAGTATTTGTTGCAATACTAATAGAAGTTGATTTTGTTGCTTGTATAATAGAAGTGGTTGCAACTTTTTCTTCCTCGTCACATTCTTGAGTTTCTTCCTCATCACATTCTTCACAATCTTCATCATCTGTTTCATCTTCATCACACTCTTCATCACATTCTACGCAATCTTCGGAATCTTCCTCTGCAGTTCCAGAAGAAGATGATGATGATCCTGAGGATTGGGTAGTTGAAGAGCCGCTGGAACCCTCCTCACAATCGTCTCCAGAATCTGCTTCTTCATTATCTGTGCAATCTTCTTCGGTGCCGGTAGATGATTGGCTTCCACTACTAGAAGATTTAGATCCGGAGCCAGATGAACCAGAATTAGATGAACTTCCAGTTGACCCAGATTCTTCGCAATCGTTAGTTTGCCCAGCAGGATTGGTAACCACTGTTGTTGTACCTGTGTGTGTGGTGGTTGTGGTTACAACAATGTCGCTTTCACAATCTTCTGTGGTTCCACCGTGTCCAGGAATGACTGTAGAGGTGGTAGTACTGTAATTAGTTTTGTAAATCGTGTCTGTTTCTTCACAATCATCTGTTGGATTGACAGTCTTGCTTGAGCCAGTTGGAATAATCGTTGATGCACCACCTTTACCAGTCGATGTAATTGGTGGAATGAGAGTACTACTCTCCTCACAATCAAGTGAATCAGTTGGGCTAAATGTGTAACTACCACCAGTACCAGTTGGAGAAATCGGTGCTGTTGGCGTTTGTGTGCCAGTTTCCTCGCAATCATCTGAGGCCGTTTGAATGCTTGAGCTTCCCGTAGGTAAAGTTGAGCTAGTAGCCTTTGTTGGGGTTGCTGTACCTGAATTTGAACCAGTTTCCTCGCAATCATCAGAACCAGTTGGACCAACAGTCGATTTGTTGCCAGTAGGAGATACTGATCCAGAAGATGTAACAGGTGGTGATGTTGGGTTAGAAGATCCCGTTGGGGTGTCTGCCTCTCCACAGTCATCGGTTCCAGTGACAACAGTACCAGCACTAGTTGGAATCACTGCAGTGCCGGTTCCCGTTGGGGTGTCGGTCTCTCCACAGTCATCAGTTC